>CAHIKZ030002454.1:0-251620 GCA_903632075.3 Acanthosepion pharaonis
AAATAAATATATATATATAAAAAATATATATATATAAAATAAAAAAAAAAAAAAAAAAAAAAAAAAATAATATATATACACACATAAAAATATATACACAATAATTATAAAATAAAAATATATAACACAAATAATTATATAAAAAAAATATAAAATACAAAAAAAAA
Source organism: Acanthosepion pharaonis (assembly GCA_903632075.3). Classification (NCBI taxonomy): domain Eukaryota; kingdom Metazoa; phylum Mollusca; class Cephalopoda; order Sepiida; family Sepiidae; genus Acanthosepion; species Acanthosepion pharaonis. Next base: position 168 of record CAHIKZ030002454.1, read on the forward strand.
AACACACACATATATATATACACACAAATAAAATTATATAAACACAAAAAATTTATAAAAAAAATATATATATAAAAAACCCAACATATATAAAAAAAACAAAAACAAAAACATTTTCTTCTCAGAGATCTTGATAAATTGTTGGATTATAAAAACCTGGGATGGTTAAAAAAAATAAAAAACAAAACTACCTACAATAAATTAACAGGCTGTTATTGAGCATTAATTTTCACTATATTAAAATAAACTGGATTCTATTAATTTATTATATGTGAGAACCCTTTTGCCTTCCATCAATATCTGCTGATTCAATTTTCCAGATGATGACTTATCTTTTTACTTCTTGGTTATTTGGTTGGGCCTAACATTTTCTGTTGACATTTTGGGAAAGATTATATTAAATAAGTTTTGCTTCAAAAAAATTTTTTCACTGTTATCTAAAATTTTAACCCAAGCTTTATTTTACAATTTTTTAAAACAAATTGAATATTGCTGTTTATATGATGGTGCTTAATATATATACTAATAGATTCTTGATAAAATCCAAGAAGAATGACATCCAAATTGGTCCACAATGTGGTGTTTCAAGTGATTTCTCCATTACATACTGTAGTGCAGTCTTGAATTTTCTATAAATGCTTTCATTAACCCTCTAATGAACTTTCCTCAATGGTATAGACTTTATATTCAAGCACAGTACTATTGTTAGCTATCAAGGTCTCATCTTTTGGTTATTCAGCTGTAGCATTTAACCCTAATTACTTTGCTAACAACTGTCTTCTTCACTTTTACTCTTCTAAAACCTAATGTCTAGCGTCCTTCATCTTATTAAATGTTATATCTTAATTCCTGCTTTAAACAATCTTGTCTTCTTCGATGTTTTAATTTTATTCTATAACCCCACTTCATATTAATGGCTTTGTGCTTGAGTCTCTCTTGAAAAAAAAAATTAATGAAATATTTCCAATTCTTCTTTCACTCATTATGTGTCCTAGGGAAAAAAACTATTTTCTGGTTTCAAACTATTTTGTAATTTTGTTTTCTAGTTTTATTAAATAAATTATATATAGTTAGATAGATGATATTCTCAGTATCCTTATATATACAAATTTTGTCTGTTAGCTCATCTATCTTCAAATTTTGTTTATTCTGGTAATCTGCACTATATGTTTTAATATTAGCAATTACTTTATTGTTTCAAGATATCTTTCGTACAGCTTGTTCAGAATATCTGCATATATCACATTGTTATAGTTTTATACTGGAATAATTGTGAACTCAAAGAACTGTCTCTTCCATCAAGACTAATCAATGCTTTAATTCTTTATTTTTTTCATTCTGTCAGTTTTTATTAAAATAAAAAATAAAGTTATTTAACTTTTGTAATGGTTTTGTTAGACGAAATTTTTGTACAAAGCCGTTATTTTTTGGCTATTTTTTCCAATGAGGAAAATCAGATCATCTTGTTTTAGAATTCTTTCGATTGAATTAATATTTGTTTTGTTTTTATAAACAATAAACAAAATACAGTATTCGTGGATTTTGTAAAGGTTACTGTATAAAACACATTTTCTGCTTTTGGTGAACATTTTCATAAAGGACAAGACTTCATTAATTAAACGTGCATTTGCATTTGTTTTCTGTGGAAGTTATAGAAAGCATAAATTATTTTAATTTATTTTGTTTAACCCTTTTGACAGCAGAAATATTTTGATAATCGTTCTGTTTTTAATTAAATATGTTTTATCCAGACTCATAGTAGGGGTGAAGAATGTACACATATACACAAAAAAAACACATTTAAATAAATATACAACAATATACACATGATATAATTGAGCTATGCTTTGGTAAGAACGTTTAGTTCTCTGATACACCTGTATAGCTTTATATATGGGAGGGGTTCCAAATGCTATTTGACAGACTTTTTACTCATTAATTATCATGTCATATTTTGCTCTCTCTATTTTTTTTCAAATTTAAGTTAAGATAAGTTAATGCTGCAGACTCACATAAGTATGGATCAGTTATATAAGTGTGATTAGGGGATATGATATATAAATACAGTAGTTATTAAAGAGGTTTTCGCGTTCTCCGTCAATATTTGGTGCTGTTTTTGAATGTTTGGGTGGTGTAATGGATAACAACTCTGAATTGGACTACCAAGTTTCAATTCAGTTAGGTTGTTATATTCATACTAAATACTCTTGGAAAGGTAATGATTAACCTCTTCTCTCCCTCGTATAGGTTAAATAGAGGGTTTGTATCAGTAAATCAATACTATCTCCAAAATTTCTTACAAATCTAAAAAATTTTTCTGGCTTTAAAATAATCTGCAAAAGGTTGATAAGCCATAAAAAAACAAAATCAGTGTAGTTGGTCTTTGATTTAACCATTTAATTATATTTAAGTTCCTGACAGAAAAAAAAAGATATGAGATGTGTATTTTTGATTAAATTGTGTTAGTGCATTATGAGGGGCAGTCCAAAAATAAATTGTTAACATTTACTAATCTAATCTTTTTCGATTTTTTGCTTCCCTAACAATGGTCAGGTACAATTTTTTTATTTTTTTGTTTAAATTAGGACAAAAATTCCTCAGTTTTCAAATTTCATCCATAATTTCCTGTTACTTTTTGATTTAACTTTTAAATTTCTATTTAATAGTTTCTAACAATGCTGATTATTAAATTAATGTTAGTACCAAAGGTATATTACTGAAGTATTATGTGACCTCATTTAGTCTGGCAAGATGGATAATATAGCATTATACTGAAAGAAAAGAGTGTTTTGCGAAAATCATTGATTTCCTTATATTTTATATATAACAATATTTTTTTAAAGAAATTGCTACTGAAATTTTTATGAATTATGGTTCAAAAATTGCTCAGATTTTTGTCAAATTGTATTTTAGTAATTATTTATTTTCTTAATTTATTTTTATTGTTTTTTTACCACAGAATTTTTTAAATTTAAAATTAAAAATGTATTCTATTCAGACCAGCATGCTCATCTTGATTGTTATACTCACTCTTTGGATTCTATTAAGACTTTGGTTCAAAATTCTCAGATGATTATCATGTATAACAGACTCCTGAAAAAGGTCAGTGAATACAGTAGTTGAAACATTATAGATATAACAACCAATATAATCATACTAATTTGACTATAAATAGGTATAATTATTCTTGTGATATTTAATATGGTAGTTCGTATTTGTATGAATTTTTGTGCTGAGGATATAATCCATTTTATGTTAAAAGTTAATTACATTAATATTTGATTATATAGACCTCAAAGAATAAATTAAAATTTTAGTGTGATATTCGAATGTCAGTGTGTCCCTTTTTCAACTTTACTCCTAAGGTTGTAGCCCAAATATCCATACTATACTGGAATCAGGCTGACTCCATGGGCAAATTAAAAATATTCAGGCCACATCCAGACCTGCAATCCTGAAATTTTGCATTCCCAAGTTTTCATTATTGCAGTTGTTTTTTTGTTTTTAATAATGAAAACTCATGCACAACCAATCAGATCCCAAAATTCTGATGCTTGGGCATTTTATTTAACGGAAGTCAAATGGCTCCCCCTTGTGTTGTAATTGTAATGTAAATATCTATAAGATATCTAGTCATCTATTCAGGATAATCAGTTATTACTTTCATAGTTTTTATCACCATCTGTTGTGATTCCTTATTTAATTTGCTGCTATTGTTGAAGACGAAGAACTTACAAAGATATCTTGCAAATTCTTATGCGAAATTAGTTGAATGAAACTACAATTTTATTTCAAGTCTCTTTCAGATTATCAAACTTATGACAATGACCACATATTGTTTTCTAGGTTTTGTTGAAATCAAGTTTACTAGTGACATAAATATTGCCACTGATATTAAGAAATAAAAGAATTTAAAAAAAATAAAGTGCTGTGCAACTATGTAATATCAATCCCCTTAAATGTCAGTGAATTTTTGACAGTTTCTTCATAGTTGAAGAAGAGATTCGAGGCAACAGATGTGGATCTGCTGAAAGACACTGAGAATAACATGGAAGTTTTAAGGAAAATGAGAATGAAAAGGGCATTTTTACTTAGAATCAGAAACTGTTGAAATTTCCAAGACACATAAAAAGGAAAGATGGCTTGGAGAATTTAACACTCACATGAGGGGGTAGAGGGGAGACAGAGTATCCTACTTAACAAGCTTGTGTAAACGAATGGCAGAAAGGCAATTGGGGAGGATAGTAAAAAGACAAACATTGCTAAAAAAAAATATTTGAAGGACAGGAAGTTATGGCGAGCCATGATTGAAGGGATATGGCAAATAAAAGAAAAAGTGAAAATATGTAAAATTCTACTTTATTACCAAAAAAAAAAAATTGAATTTCAGTGTTTTTTCAAGCTATTAGGTTAGTGCAAAAATAATGACATAATAATGTTGTTTTTTGAAGTATTTCTTAACGTCAAAAAACGACATTATACGTCGATTTGACCACTGTATTCGATAAGGCTTAGTAATTAAACAACTTAGGAATGTGTGACACTGGATAGTGAAATATCTTATCAGCCGTTCCATGACCTTTCTTGTCGGGAGATTCCAAGGTCAGGAAATCAGTTATTTTTGCCTTTCAATGTCAGTTTGAGTTGTCAAGACAAAATTCTCAGTTCTTTGAACAACAAGACCTGGATTGTGAAATAAATTGATCTTGGCATTTTTTCTCTCTCCCACCCCTGGAAAAAAATAACTTAAAGCAAGAAGTTGAAACTGGTTGTTGGTGGATGTCTGTAAAATTTAAAATAATTAATTTTCTTCATGTCCAATGTGAAATGTTTCGATGAGACATTCTCTGTTTTTGTGTTGGCAATAATTTTCTTTCTAGAATTGAACGAAATATGTGTGTATATGTGTTTGATGTGTGTATGTGCGTTGTGGTTCTGTGTGTAAATGCGTGTATACACAAATAAGTATATAATTCCTGCGTATATACATATATGTATGGAGGAAATATAAAACTTATATATATATATATGCTGACAGGAACCACAAAATAGAAACGATCCAGAGCAAAGTAGTCACTAAAACATTAAAAAGATTAAATGCCGATAAACGTTTTTTGGTTGTTTTATGACCCTTGAGGGAAAAAACTCTTCATTGACAATTCTAGAAAAAAATTCGGATTGCCAACACACAAACAGAAGAATGTCTCATATCGAGAACATTTCACATTGAACATGAAGAAAAATTAATTATTTTAATAATATGCTTAAAAATCTCCCACTTTTACCTGAAGACGGTTCGAGACCAGACCAGAAAACACGTGTCGTGAAATTATGTAAAAACAAAGCATAATATTTTTTCTAAATAAATCACATTACAACCAAAAACGTTTGCGGCACCTCTCTTCTTTTTTAATTAATATATATATATATATATATATATATATATATATATATATATATATATAATGAACTCTTTGTCATTTTCTGCATGTGAGGTTTTAACTGCCTGTTTGTTTATGATGATGTTTAAGGTTCATTTTCATTCCATATACACAACAAAGTTTTATATATTTGTTTTTGTGTGCGTGTTCAGTATTTTGTCTAGGCTAGAGCAATTATAATCTGGTGTGAGTTCGATCCTCACTGGAAAACCATTGTCATCTAAGCTACACTTGAAAAATAACTACCAGGTGGGGGTAGACTAGTATCCACTTTGAAAAGGCTGCAGGAACGAAATGTTATATATAGTAATATTACACATATTCAAACAAATAATTATGATTAAAAAAAAATGGAAAAAGTCTAAGTTTTAGATTGTATTTTCCAGTTTTCAAATAAGCTATTGCGTATTAAGTGAAACTTGTGGGACTAAACTGTCAAATATCCCAAAATATTATTTTTGTTCAGAAAATTAAACTGGCTGGGTCATCAAGAACCAATATGGTGTCTGTAATGCTAGGCAAAAATTCTGTGTCTATACCATTGTATTCTTTTGACATCTGAAAGTTTGAAGTAGTCTACAGTGACATCATATGGAATGGTTTTTAGAACAAGGCTGCGAACAATGGATTCCTTATGCCTAAATTAAATTATACACTTCAAAGAATACTGTCTGGAATTCTAAGTGAATGATTATTTTATTTATTGTAGCTATTTATTTTATATTTTATAGTGGCTAACGGTTTGAGTCTTTCCTTCAAATTACGTGCCCCATCAATTTTGGTATTATCTACTAGATAAAATGGGCAGATTTTTGAATTAAAATCAATTAACCTGTCACCAACATCCCACCTTAATAAAATACAATTTCTAGGTAAATGCCTTCACCACATGATATTCACTCACATATTCATGTTTCACACACACAAACTGTGTGATGGATGTATTGTTTAAACTATGCAAAAATTAAAATAGCCCTGACATCTCATTTTAACGGATATAGGACCAAAATTACGAAAAATATCTTGAAATACTAAAATCAAACAAGTATTCAATTAAAAATATGGGATTGGTTTTAACAGCCACCCTCTGAATGTGGTTTTTTAAATCTCTGCTCAGCATTAGGATATTGAACCCAATCAAAGTCATTCAGGAAACCAACAAATTCAGGAGTTCTTTTCTTATCAGAATGACCAAGTGAATTTTCCAAATACACTTTGATCAACATTAGACGTTCCATATATCTGAATCTGGATATTACAATAATTCAGATTTATAACCAAATATGTAAATTATTTATACAAATAGAAAATGAATGAATGCCAAGCAGTACAAAATCACAAAAATTTTCCAATGGACAAAATAGCCACACCATGACAATTTTTTTTTTCAGACAGTGTCCATCTTACTTCTCCTGAACTGAATTAGATTTCTTACAAAAAATAAACATTATTAATGATTTTAAAATATAAAACAAGATTTACCAGATCGCACCCTGTTTGCATATTCAAAGTGGAATTAAAATCCTCCAGAAGTTATTCATTTCACAGTTTAAAAAATAAAGAAAACAGGGTTAAGGCCTCAAACATGTGTAACGACTAAATACAATGTTTATAGTAAAATGAAATATATTTACATCTATGGGGAAGTGTGTAATATATAAGTGTGAAATGTCTGGGTACAATAGATATTGTTCTGTGTGAATATATATATATATATATATATATATATATATTATTACGAGCAATGTGTGTGTTTTAGTGAAAATATATATATATATATACTTATATATATATTAGACAGTGTGTGTTTGTAATATACATATATATATATATATATGTATGTGTGTGTGTGTGTGTATAATATTATATGTCAAGAAGCTTATATATATATATATATATATATATTTGTGAGTGATATAAATAAAATATATTTATTAAAAAGATTAATATGAATAAAGACAATAAACTTTTCTTTTAAAAATATCATTGAAAGACTATTTAAAGACAAAGAAGAAGAACTTTTATTTACATTTTTTTATATTAATTTAATTATTATTTATTGTTTTATTTTAATTTGATAAATTATTTATGCATTTATTTATTTTAAATAATAGAAGGATTTTATTTAACAGTTTTCTTTTAATTTTCAAAATATGTTATATATGTTGGTTTGGGAAAGGAGTATTTCTTTTAGGAATGGCGATGTAGACTGATGGTTAACATTTTTCCATGATTCAATAGCAATACTCCCAAGAAAGTGTGGCATTCTTTAGATCAAAGTTGTGGTTGAAAGTTCTGTATATGGCTAATGCATTTGATAAATTGTTATATATTAAGATCCTTTTTGTGTTTATAGTTTGTTTTGTTTTTTGTTTTTTAAATATCTGCAGGTTTCCCCAATATATTGTAAGAAAATAAAAAATTCAACAACAAAAAATAAAAAAAATTCAACAACAAAAAATAAAAAAAAATTCAACAACAAAAATAACAACATTTATTCACTTTTATTAGGCATTAAATTACAACATTTAGCATCCTACATAGTTTACCTTGACTTTTACAGTGAGCATTAAGTATATTTTTTGAGCATTCTTAATTTAAAAATTTTGAAAACCTAACAATGTTTCTAATTCTGTTTATAAATACATGTTGCAAAATAAAATTCTTAGTAAATAATAATAATATATATATATATATATATATATAGATAGATGTGTGTGTGTGTGTGTGTGTGTATTTAACCCAAAGAAATGCCATTATTTTGAATGCAGAATTCCACACCTCTGTTTCTTTATTTTACTCTAATGAAGTAAAGAACCAAGCTTTGTACACAACTATGCATGATTATATATACAAACATTTACAAAAATACTTATTTTATGGATGTGTATTTAAAAGTAAGAATTCAACAAGCCAATAATTATGGTGGCACACATACACATTTTCTTGGGAAAAGGATATTAATATTGTTTGTTTGATTTTAAACAAAGGATAAAGTTTTATGCTGTATAAAAATTTCTCATACAAAAAAAAAAAAAAAAGGGAAACTTTATAAAAGCACAATCCCCAAAGGAATATTCCAAATGAAAGAGGCTCATTATTTTTTTTTAAATTTTTAAATTCAAAACAACAGCAAGTTGTCCGTAAAAAGTTAAGTGGTCGAAATGTTGATATGCTTTTACAAACAGGTTTAATTAATATCTAATACTTATTTTGAAATTAGGTTTTGATTTTGTTTTCAAAAGTGTGCAACAAATCAAAAAGTTTTTTTGTTTTTATTTGCTTTTTTTTCATCAAACGCTGTACCAAAGTTTTGTTTCTCCTGAAAAAATGAACACACATCCAGAGAAGAGATATGAACAGACTGAAATAGACAGATAGGAAGAGGCATAGATAGACAGATAAATAATCTCTAAAAAGTTAATCATAAATGTTAATCTTCTTTTATAAACAGGTTTAATTAGTATTTAATACTTATTATGAAATTAGGTTTTGCAGTTGGTTTTTAAAAGAGAAGCAAATGAAAAAAAAAGAAAATTCCTATGAACATTTTTTTATCTAAGCAGTCATTTGATATTCTTGAAAGCATGCACACACACAAAATATATAGCATTTTTATGTTTTATGTTTATTAAAAAGCTCTTGAAAGTATTCAAAACTGAGCACTCAAATATGCAACAAAAAGGAATATATTGTAAATGTGCATATCCTAATATATATATATATATATATATATATATATATATATATATATATATATATATATATATATTATTTTATGCATTAAAACCCTTTAAGAAAAGCACTCTTATGTATTATAAGAAAAGAAATTATATAGAGATATATATATATATTGATATGTAAAGCTTATTTATAATATATATATATATATATATATATATATATACACATTTGGTTGGCTTTATATATATATATATATATATATATATATTTTTTTTTAGAGAGAGTAGAGATTTAATTTCTTTATGTATAGATGATATATTTTTTATATATATATATATACAAGATTCATTATTATTATATATTATTATTATATATATATATATATATCTACATATATATATATATATATATATATATATATACAGATAACAATCAGTTATGCTTTTATATATAGATTGTTATGTACATATATATATATATATATATAGATAGTTATGCTTTATTTATATATATATATATATATATATATATATATATATATAGATCAGTTATGCTTTATTTATATATATATATATATAGATCTTTTATTTATTTATATATATATATATATATATATATATATATATATATTATGCTTTTATTTATATATATATATATATATATATATATAGATTCAGTTATGCTTTTTATTTATATATATATATATATATATATATATATATATATATGAATATTATAGATCTGTTATATATATATATATATATAAATATATAAACCTAGATGAACATCACTATACCAAGCTTTCATTCTAACTCTTTAAAATTTATATATATATATATATATATATATATATATGTTTATGTGAAGCTATGCTTTTTTATAGCATGATCCTGGATGTTTTTACTCATGACCTTTGACATTTCATGATTTTACCATCCCCCTTCATTTTTTATTTTAATTATTTATTATACATTATTTTATTTCCGTGTTTGCATTTGGCATAAAATTACATACATATACCTATATTACGCTTTCTTTTAAAACATGTTTTTGATAGTAGTAAATATATACTGTTTATTCTTTGGATAAGATGAACTGAGATTTGCTTGTATTTAATGAGTAGTTTTACATCAACCAAATGAAAAACAAGCTCTTATTTTCTATGTATTCTGTATATCCATTTTTAATATATATATATTTGTGTAACACTTGTAACATCACTATTTTATATATTAACATATATATAGATGGGCAAATTGACAATTTATATATAGAAAAATATTTGGGTTATTGTAATGAAAAAATTTTTTTATTTAAACATATTTATTTAAAATATAACTTTTATTTTGCCATGTTTCTTGTCTCGTGACCATCTTCAGGTAAAAGCGGAGATTTCCACATATTATTAAAAATAATTAATTTTTTCCTGATGTTTTCAATGTTAAATATGAGACATTTTCTGTTTTGTGTTAGTAATCCGAATTTCTTTCTTGAATTGGCAAAAGAAGAGTTCTGCATGAAGGGTCATAAACAATTAAGGTTGGTCCAAGCATTTTGTGTGTGTGAGTAGAGAGAGAGAGAAACAGAGAGAGTGAGAGAGAGATAAACATACTTGAATATACATGAAATTTAGTCCTCACACGTACATCTAAATTTATATTATGTAAGTATATAGATATATACGTATACAAAGATATAATCAAACATACAGATAAATAGATATGGAGAATATAATATATAAGTTGAATATTTCAGACGAAAGTTATTTAATTGAACAACAAAATGGAAAATCCTATGTAGGAGAAAAAAAAAGGAATGAAATGCAAATTTCTAGAGACTGATCCTTTTGAAAATAATTAGTCTAAACGATTAACATATTTCCTATATATTAATGATGCTTTATTAATATACCTCAGCAAAATAATATTAAAATATATAAAATTAAAATAATATTACCTGATCTTGAAAAATAAACTCAGCAACATTGAATGTACAATCAAATCTACTTATGGAATAGAAATAAGCAACCTTTTACCAATATCATGTTAAACCATACTGTTAATAATTTAAAAAACTAAATGTAATAGACATAGAAAATTAACTAATAAAAAATATCTCAAATTTCTATCCACACCATAACAAAAAATAAAATTTGGTATAATTCCTGGCTTCTATTTAAGAGAGTTTAGAATTTTTTATCACTTAACAATTACATGATGAAGAGAAATAGATTGAAAATATTTTAAATGCTTTCAATATCCTAATTATTTCATATATATTGCAGAGATGAAAGTTCATATGATTTATGAAACTAGAAAAATGAATATAAATAAACTTAATAAAACTAGATGCATAATACTACCTACCAACCAACTACCTACCAACCAACTACCTACCAAACCAACTACCTACCAACTCAACAGTGACTATTTATCTGAAAAGAATACATCTAAACTTAATATAAAATTTGTTAAAAACCACTTCTAAAATGAGAGATTTATTTAATACAAAACAAAATAATAACAACTTTAAACAGGAATTTAAAATATAGACTGCAATAATAAAAGTTACAAGAAACACACAGGTGAAAGCATACTGCATGTAATTGAAATAAAAGAATATATGATCACAAAATGAATCCTTTATAAAATGACACACTGAAATCATTAGCTGTTCAATAATGAGCCTGAAAATAACTGCAACTTAAAATGTAGATTTAACCATTTATTTTAATTTATTTTAAATTCATATAAGTCAAAATCTATAGAAAGTTTACTTTTCATTTCTGAATTTTTAACTGAAAATTTATCTTTTAGGTTTATTCGTCATTTTACCATACTAGCAAAAACTACTGCTATTAAAATGTTAAAATGAGATATTTAAAAACCAGAGTATCAAAAAAACAAAAACAAAAGTGTTAAGCAGCTAAATGAAAAGGGCTGTAGATCAAGATATATTAGACATGGAAATTTAAAATTTTTTTTTTAAGGTTAGCATGTTGCATCTTGAGTATTTCTCTCAATGTTTCATCAGGCAATTGACATGTTTGTTTATATTATCATTCCTTCCTCTATATAGAAATGATTCCTGTCAATAAAACCATTATTTAGTCCAAACAAAAGAATTCTCTTGAAAGGGCAAAATATATTACATGGAAATTTTTCTATTTTGTTATTCAATTTCCCATACAGAGATATATAAAGGTGACTAGGTGAAGATAGCTAGATAGAGAGATAGAGAGAGATAGATAGAGACATAGATAGAGAGAGAGATAGAGAGATAGATTTGTTTTTTTACAGCTTATCCACAAACCTTTATAGGCTATTTAAAGTCAGAAAATCTTTTTTTTTTAGATTGTAAGAATTTTTGGAGATAATAACAATTTACTGATAGCACTAGTAATTAATCCATAGTCAGAGCAGGGATAAAAAGTGGATTTATTTTATAATTTTTCCCAAGGTTATTTGCATAAAAACAAATTATGACAAACCTGTTTTTTCAAAAAAATTGAAACTTGGTTCATTGATTTCCAATTTTCAAACCATTATCAATTAACATAAACCTGCACACACACCTTTTACAGCACTAAATATATATAGACGGTTATATTCTAGTTACTAATTATTTTTGATGTTGTTTAACTTCAGTGATTGTATGAAAACTAGTGTTTAAATGTGATGTGATGTGATGTGATTTGATAGATAAAGAAATTTATTCAACTGCATCTATCAGTACAAAAATGTAATCAACTGAAAGAGATTGAGTTTTGGTTCAAACTACTTGTGTTTTTGGCATTTCTTTTGAGGTTTTACAAATTAATTATCATTTTAACACCAAATGTAAAAAGATGCTTGACAGATAAAAAATGGTAATGAGTAAGCCATTGTCTTTTAACTATTCTACCTAACTAAGCTGTAGTAAGAGTAAACATTGTTACAAATATTGTTAAACTTTAAGGTATATTACATATATATATATATATATATATATATATATATATATATATATATATATATATATATATATATATATATATTATATACATATCATCATGTAAATATATATATATAAATATATTGATTGATTTATTGTTTTGTCACACCTGACAATGGAGATTTTTGCTTTTCTGCTGTTATTTGTCTTGGCAGGTAATGTAGTTATGGAGAGTGGTCATTTTAAAGTTTTACTCTTTTCTCTGTTAACCATCAGCATACCACTGACAAAAACATTTCTCCTTAAAATATCAGACAGAGTGCAGGAAGAAGTGGATTCATGCCCTTCATAAGATGATTGGAGGAAATAAACAGCCTTATAAAAATTCTAATCAGTCCAAAAATTCAGTTTTTTCTGTACTAATAATTGTTGTTATTCTATATATAGATAGGCATACTGTCACATATGTCTTTCTCCTCTGTTTCATATCTATCTATCTATCTATCCATCTATCTATCTATAATGTATATTCTGCATGTCTTTACCACTATAATCAAATCATATGTGCAGATAGTCTGGCTTGTTTAGTTCTTAAGAACTGATTGCTGCAAATCATATGTTGAAAATGGCAGGGATTCATATATATATATAAAAATATATATATATATATATATATATATATATATATATATATATATATAATAGATAGATAGATAGATAGATAGATAGATAGATAGACAAAAAATGTTATATATCCTAATTTAAAGGAATAGCAAGATAGGTGATATGCCTTTGAGCAAAAATAAATTTCCTTGACCCTGCTGTCAATCCTAAGTAAACTCATGTAGATTAATTGGATCTGCATTACAGATTTAGACCCAGTCCTTTGTGGGACAAAGACTTCAACAGCTTTTGTCTACTGGCCTGAAAAACCTTTTGTTTTATATACTTTAATTTTTAAAGTTCAACATTGGCTGAATTTTGAAAAGAATATAAAAATATTCTTATTATTTTTATGAGTTATTTGAATTTATATTTTAGAAGTCTTAAGCTGCCTGAATTACATTTTGTGGAAGATTATTAATTTATTACTAGTTTTCCATCAATCTTACTTTTACTGCCTTTTTTTAATACAATGCTTATGTAATATTAATATTCTACAGATATTAAGTATGTTGGTTATGAAATAAAAAATGTAAAAACTGACAAGATTTGAACTTGCATCCAGTATGTTTTGGAACCTGATGAAGATGGATAATACTTTACTGACTGATTAGGCTATAGAAAGCCAGTTTTAGACATAATTCTAATTTAGTCACATTAGCTGCATTATCCCATATCATAAAATTCTAAACTATATTGTTTGTTTACAACTTGTGGTATAGATGACAGAAATTTGTCAATATTTATTACAGGATTCATTTAAAATAGTTATAGACCTTCAATTCAGACTTTTTAAGTAGAATGGAATTAATAAGGTATTGATATGAGTTCAAATATCTTAAGTAGGGTTTATTCATCTATTCTTTACCCTGTACTTTTTACTCAATGGTTTCACAGTGTAAAACGTGTTCTGAGGATGGTGATAAAAAAGTAAATAAAAAAGAAAGACATGAGATGTGTTACTCATAAATTAATAATGATAAAAATATTGTGATTTTTTATTTTAATCTTTTTCTGACCTTTATCATTGTTTATTGTGTCTGGTAATTTTGAGATACTTTCCTTTGTTTTAATTTAACACCTGCTAAGTATACATTTTTTCTCTTCATTCAGTTACTTAAAAACAACTGGATGGTTTTTTTTAGAACACACAATACAACAGACAAAGAAAAAAATTTAAAAATTATGTCAACTGAAATGTGGACAAAGTAAGAATAGTTCAAACAATTCAATCATCAATCTTGAATAAGCTTTTTGCTATTGATGAGAATATTGATAAATATTTGTGGATAGTCAGTGAAAATCAAACACACTGCAGTAGCCATGTAATTTAAGACAAGATTATCTCATTGATTTAATTTTGATTTTTAATGATCAATCTTTCACTTCAAGCTTATATAACAAAACAACATTAACCTCTAGTTTTCCTTCATTATATCATTCAGTGTTTATTTAGTTATAAGACCTTTTATATACATATATATATATTTATATAATAAAAAAATATAAATTCTTTCAAATGTAAAATCCAACCAACTTATTTGTCCAAAACAATTTGGAATATTATAAGTTTTAAGCATCTTGCAAAGGCCAACATTGTATATGATTTTAAATGTCCTTTGTTTTTTTGTCTTTCTGATAAAAATTATATATATATTGTAAAATGGCTTAATGTCATACGAAAAGTAACAGCTTCAAAAAGACTTTTTAAATAATGCAAATTACCATTTATGCATTTCAAATAATTTTTCATTTAAAAAATTTTATTTGCTAAGTTTCTATATTTAAATATATATATTGAAATATAAAAGGTGTTTGTGAATAATAGCAAAACAAAATTGCAAGTTTTTATGAAAGAACATTAAAGCCCAAAATAAATAAAATTTAACTATAATTATATATATATACAAAGTCCTTAAAGTTTTGTAAAAATTATATATGGAAAAAGCAAAAATTAAAAAATGAAAATGGTTATGAGAAAAAAACATAAAAAAGCATGTTGTTGACATTTGAAATTTAGAATACTGCATAAAAGCATAAAAACAAACAATTAAATATTTTTGACATTTTGAAAAACACATATCCTGAACCTCTTTGTCCATTTCTGATTTAACAATTTGGAAAAATGTTGTAAAATAAAACAATTGGATTAAAATTTTTACATTTTTTTTTAAATCAATTTTCAACTAATTAGCTCTATAAACTAAATTAATAACCCATTCTTGAAAGTATCATTATGAAAATTGTATTTATATATATATATATATATATATATATATATATTTCAAATCTCACCATGTTTGATTTGTCAGGAATCAGACCTGATGTTATATGTCTGGAGGTGTGATCCATTTGCAGCACTTTTGGAAAGTGCCTGAAAACCACAGGTTGACCCAAGCCTTGGAGGAAATTGGATAGATGGAAACTTCCATCAATGGTGTGCTAGCACAAAGTCACAAATCATTGTGACTGAGGGTTTGAGTGTGCTGGCCTTGTTCAGATTGTTGATCATGCTAGATAACATGCTCTCTCCCAGAAACTGTAACTAAGGTCTGCTCAGCATAGTTGCAGTATAAATCACAGGTGGGCTCTGTGGATGTTGAACAAACACAAATGTGCCTGAGCAAGCAGCAGTCTACAATAGGGATTGGCTAGCCACCCTAGTAGACAGGTATCCTTGAATACAAATGGCCATTTATATATATATATATATATATATATATATATATATATATATAATAATAAAATATAGTAATAAATATGCATTTTTTTTCTTCACCATTAACACAACTCAGAACAATGTAATCATCATAATTACATTACATTTTAATATATTAATAACTCTGTTATATTACATTAGTTTTGATTAACATTTCACTCAATTGGAAAATATATATATATATATATATATATATAGTTGAAAATTTACAATATTTATAGGGGAACATTGTAAGTGGAAGAATATTTGTAGATATAAACAATGTGCAAATAGGAATCAACACTGCATGTTAACTGCAGTTTTATGCATTAAATTATCATCAATGAAGCTTAAGGCATGAAACTGACAGTCACTATTCAATGTTGAATTCTATACATACATACATACATATAGAGTTGGTCAGAAGATTGCTTGAGATGTTGAAATTACAGACATCATATTGTATTTCAAGACAATTTGATGTATGTGGGTCCTTACTTTCTGTATAAACAATTAAATTTATTTCATGGGTGACTTTCACTGATTTTCACAATTAATTTCAATTATTCTCAAATTTATTTCCAAGTTACAAAAATTGTTATTGTACAAAAAAATTTTTGCAAAAAGATCATGTAAAAAAAAAAATTTCAAAAAAAAGCACATAGTAATGAAAATTTAGGTCTTTCCAAAATTTAAGGATTAAAAGGTCCATATCTGGTTTTGGAAATTTTTTTAATTTGCTCACGGAGTTGGCCTGATTCCAAAATGGTATAATATGTTAGGCTATGACAAAAGAAGTAAACATGAAAATTTGTGAAACATAAACATTTTTATATTATATATGTTATATATTAGATATTGTGCGGTTGTGGATGGTGTCTTATCTGCCAACAAATAGTAAATACATTGTGCGTTTGTGCAAATTTATTTTAAAACATTTAAAAAGTTTATTTTATTTCCTTTTTTATATTTTAAAAATATTATTATCTCTGACAAATGGATTTGATCATTATGAATTCCTTCCAAATTTTGTATATATATATATATATATATATATATACATTTTGGAAGGAGTTACAATTCATTAAACATATATATATATATATATAATATATACATGATGTGTATATATATATATATATATATATATATAGCCACACACACATTCATTTCTAAAGAATCAGTGAATTTTTTTTTTTTTTTATCTGAGTTAATACTTCCTAATATTCAAAATGTTATTTTGTGAATATCCATGTTTGTGCAGATATCCTTTCTGTTTTTTTAAACAGTGTGAATTACAACCTCTGGCCTGTGGAACTGAGAGACTTGAAAAAGAAAATGTGCTCTCTGACTGAGTTCAAACCTGCTTGGTTTATCCTGCAAAAAGGAGTACACATTATATTTATCAAATTACAGAAATTGTTCTTTGTGATTAGTAACCCCCCTGACCCACTGATGTAGACAAGAATTAAAATAATACTGAGTATTACTTCATTTTACAAGGATTAATTTCCTGCAAGCACAACTTCTTTTTCCAATTTTTTTCAAATCTAGAAGCAGAAATGTTTGATATATTCACAAATATAAAACAAAAAAGACAAAAAAGGCATCTGTTATTATTTCGATTCATATTGTTTCTTCAATCCATTAATAAAACTAATTTCCTACTAAATAATATATAAATTCTCATCCTTCTGCTAACTTACTATCTAAAAAGAATACCTTACCCACCTCTACTGCCATCCTAATCTTTCAAATATAATGTGTCTGGGTATATAATGTGTCTGGGTCATCGTCTTCTTCTTTTATGTGCCATTTCCCCTCAGAACATTGGCGATCATGGCTTTTCACAATTTCCTATCCCTTGTAGCACTTAATAACTTATGTCTTTTTGCCATCTCTTGCATACCATCTTCCGACATCCATTCAATCATGCTTGCCCAGTAAGTTGTGTGTTGCTTTCCTCTGGCACTCTTACCTGCAATATGTCCTCTGAGTATCAAATTTTCCAAGCCACCTTTTCTCATTATGTGCCCCAAAAATTACAAGTGTCTCTTCCTGAACTTAAGCATAACTGTCCTTTTCTCTAAAACTTTGTTGTTGCCCACATGTTCGTTCCATGATATTTTCATTATCCTTCTATAAAACAAAATTTCTTTTATCTCAAGTTTCTTCATCTGTGAAGAGATTGTCCAGCATTTCCATATAGGAAGACTGGTATTGCATAACAGTTCAGTGCTCTTTTCTTTATTTTTAATGAAATTTTCTTGTTTCTTAATTTTTCTGTACTCCCCTTATGCACACACAAATACATACACAAGACACTGATGGACACACACATGCATACATGATGATGAAAAGTTCTAAGTAGAATTCACTTCTTAAAAACTGGAAAAAAAAAAAAAAAACAAGGAGACAGTCCAGAAGAGTTGCAGGAGATTCTGAAGTTGTCTAGAGGTCATAGATGAAGCCAATGATGATTTTATTGAATAAATTTATTCTTTAGTATTTCAAGATATGTTTGTGTAATTTCAGTAAATATATCTATTAAATAAGATATCAGTTTATTTTTAATTTTTTGTAATTTAAAAAAACAATTTACCAATTGCACATATATATATATATATATATATATATATATATATATTCACACTTCAACACACACATATATATATATATATATATATATATTCCTGAAACATTAAACTGTTGATATTTAAGTGATTAATGGATTTTAATTAGATATATTTTTTTTTTATCATTTCATTTTTTATTACTATAAATGTTATTTTAGTGGATATATGTATTTGAGTAAAAACACACATTTTTTCAAGCAAAGATTTAATGTCCAGTGGCCTAGACATAGAAAGTCTTATTTAAGTAAATTAACTGTAATAAAAACTTTTTATTTGATGTAGCCACTAAAATAATGTTTACAGTAATAGATGTGTATGTGTACATGTGTGGTTGTGTATACATAATTCATCAAAATATTACTGCAACATTTACAGTAAGTGGTAGCCAATGTTTCCACATCTGCACAAGAGAGTGTAACTGAAAAAGATTTGAGGATCAATCAAGTGAATCAACTTAATTATATCAAAACAAAAAATTCAATTCACACAGAGAAACAGGAATCTGCAAGCTAAACATTCCTGCAAATGATACTAATCTGTTTTTTATTATCAATTTGAATCATTAAAAACCAGTTTGTAAAATAATAGCCAAAAAAGAAGTCACAGGAAGTCCATTCTCCATGAATTACATGGCTTCAATGATTTATTTATTTTTTAGAGCTTATCAACCTTTTGCAGGTTATTTAAAGCCAGAAATTATTTTTAGATTGTAAGATATTTTTTTGAGATAATAATTTGCTCATACAAATCCTGTTAATTAATCTATAGCTGGGGAGAAAAGAAGTGGATTCATACCTTTCCCAAGGGTATTTGCACATGAGTGAATATAACAAACCTGACTGGATTTAGAACTTGGCTCTTCGATTTCCAATTCTGAGCCAAAACCCATTACACCACATACACATCCAAGCATATTAAAAAAAATAAAAAATTGATAAAACTTGTATTAAATTATTTACCGGCAGACTATTGTTCTTATCTTTGCTGTTATCACAATGTTTTGGTCGATGTACTCTCCGCCTTCATCATGTGCTTGTCAATCCAGGTAATGTTCAGGAAATTTCCAAGCCAAGCTTTTTATCTAATTGATGGAGGTAGATTGTCCTCATTCCACTAACCATATCTCAGGATATCTTGTCTTGTTCTTACTTAGTACTGATCAGTTATTGCTTATCACGTTTCCACTGATTTCGCACTACCTGGCCCAGGTATTGAACTCAAAATTAACATGTTACCAAATTCATGATTAACCAATTCATTTGTTTCACGGCTTATCAAACCTTTGTGGGCTATTTAAAGCTGATCAAATTCATGAACCAGTAATCCACTAGGCTGAAGGTTACTCAGATTGACAAGCACCTGATGAAGGACAGATGGCACAATGGCTGAAACGTTATGATAACAACAACAAAGATAAGGACAATAGTCTGCATGTAAATAATAACTCCTCATTCCAGAAATTCAGACAGAAAATACTTTCATTAAACTTGAAGGTGCACAAATATTTTATTGCAGACAAAACATCAAAAGCTGTTCTAGTCTGGAGAGGGGAGGAGGAACATCTGATAAATTCAAAATCCAAAGGGTCTGTAATCTTATCAGTCTTAACCTGGTCACTTTCTCACCTGACATAGTTTCCCTTAGTCTTTTCTATAAATATTTTCATGGCAGTTTTCAAATGAGCTCTCCTCCTTGGTACCTTGATTGTATCAATTTAAGTGTACTAATAGATTGGCTAATAGGTCTCATTGCTTTACTGTTGAAATAACTAGATGTAACCATAAGGTATATTCTAATAGTTTCTTTTCTTGCATTTCTAATTTCTAGAATTCTATTCTGTAATTTTTGTTCCCCTGCCACCTACAATCTTCCAGAAATTTAAATGCAATGTTGATTGCCATCTTCTGTCTTCCTGAACCTGTTCTTTTACTGTCTTTTCTTTTCACTAAAGTCTTCTTGTTCTATACCACTCCCAGTAACCCCTTGCATCTTAGTGGCATTATTACCTTGGTTGGGGTAAAATGATAAAAAAAAAAAAAAATTGGAAAATTCAATTATTCCAAGAGTTTTTTTTTCTTAACTAATATCCTTATACTTGGTTTGACCAACTGACAGAATAAAGATCATGAGCCGATCATTATAGAATCATTATAGAAATTTCATATAATATTTGAAAATTCTAATTAAATAAATTTTGTAAAAGTTAAAAAAGCCTGATTCACTGCCACTTACAAGAAAATATATTCAGTCTAACCAGACAAAAAAGGAAATTAGCCCTCTCAATATAGATGTCCATTTCAATCCTCACTGGGTGCCCCATACTTTCAGCATTGTGCCACATCTAAGCAATGCTTAGAAAATGGGCTCGTTGATGTGGTGTAATGGTTAACAAGCTTTGTCTTGCTAGATCAATTACAACTGAATAGTGAGTGCCACATCTAAGCTATACTTAGAAATTCACCATATCATACACCTTATTCATCACAAACATTTTAGCAGTACCCTCTACCTTGAGTGGATCTCGAGTATTGTATTTGGGGAATTTTAGCATAAAAATCAAGTACTGTCTATACTCGCATATCATGTGACCTTTGAAGACCTAATTTTGAAGCTAATTTAACTATAGTAAATGGATATATAGTTTGGTCAACAGCATAGCCAAGTCCAGCAGTACATATACTAACTTTATATCTTGTGTATGATGCAACCCCCTCTTAAAATTTGCTTCAAAATTGGGTTTTCAAAAGTCACATGATATGCAAGTATATATGATAAATTAATTTCTTTTACTACATTTGAAACAAAAGACAATTAATCTGGTTAAAAATCATTAGTATCAGAAATTCTTGAAGCAAAAAACAAATTCAAATTATAAACTACAAACCAGAAAAGACTGATATTTATTTATTCACTATATCTGTCATAAAACCATTGCACTTTCGCACCTGTGAAAATGAAATTCATTATGCAAATAGTCTGTAAGATTAACTGACTAACCTTAACATCAAGGAAGGTGTTTTATAATTCTACTAATCATACAGTTACTTTTGTTTTTTGTTAGGGGAAAAAACACTCAAATTTATTACTAAAAAGAAAACTGAGTTAAAACTCAAAAAAGTAACCTAACCATTTTAAAACAGTTGCATTGCACCAAAATGTTTAAATATAGACAGTAAAGAAGCAGGCTTTAACTAAATAATTCTACATTCATCCTAAGTACTATGAGGTGGGAGGGGGCTGAAGGGGTACAGCCCCAACAAATTTTGCTAGAACTGAAAAGTACACAGAAGAGTAAATTTGACTTCTTAGCCTCAATCTGTGATGATGCTATTAAGCTGAGCTGTATGACTTGTCTAAAATCATTACTGCCATTAATTTTTAAAATCAATCAGAAACTTTCATTTAAAAAAAAATGGGGGTTGGAGAAATCATTAGTTTCTAAAATATTTATCTAAGTCTTATATACAGAAAAGTCTCTGGGTCACATTCCAAAAAATAAATACAATCATACAATTTAACAGTAAGTTTTCGGCTTGGACCATAGTCATAAAAAACAACAAAATCACCAAAAGTGGCAATTTTCTAAGAATTTTGTTGCCACCAACCATAGTGTAGATTTAGCCCATCACCCTTTTTTGTGGTATCAGGATGATAATGGGTTGGAACAAAATAAGTGACCATTTTTGCAATAAATTAGTGTGAGAGTTTCAGGGTATTTTTTCTCACCACATTGTTCCCTTCTATTTATATGTAAATCTACATATAATTTTAAAGAACTTCATTTCATTATCTGATTGATTTTTTACATTTCTTTTCCTTTTGCTCGTTGGGTATTGAAGTAAAGGTGAATAAATGTGATTTTTTTTGTTTGTGTTTGTGTCTGTATGTGTGTGTGTAATTGTGTTCTTTGAGCTTGACTTTGCCACTACACTGCCACAGCCACTCACAATATCAACAATACTTTGTGGAAGTGTATAGAATGGAGTGAGCTTCAGAACAGACAATAGGTCATTGGTTCCTTAAATTAATTTTTGCTGACCTTGACCTCCAATATCAGAGCATGATCCATAGTTGCAAATCATCACTTGACAATAGGGAATTGAGGGTATAGAGCAGTAGGAGCTCACCCAGAAACACATGGGCATTGGGAGAAAAGTTGGGAGTGACCCATACATCAGTTAGAAGACAGCTGTCAAAACTCGGCAAAATGAAGAAAATGCAGAAATGCCACACACCAAGTGAATTTACTGGTGGTCAACAATTTGCAGTTTGATACTTGTTGCAATTTGTTTGCTCATTTTTCTTGACCATGTGCTTATTTACTGCTGATGCAGAGACTTTTCTATATGATAATTGAAAACTAGGTTATTGGGGGGGGATGGCAACAAACATGAACAACCCCCCCTCCACCCAACTTGAACCTTCTCAAAACAAAAACCTTCACTAAAAAACAAACTCCTGTTCTGTGGCCCTGTAATAGAGTAATTCATTACAGCCTCTTGTCACAGTAGGGTCCCATTTTTTAGCCATCAGTAATGAACAGAAAGAAGCCTACCTTATTGAAGACTTCATAAATCATCTACCAAAAACTGATGCAGCTGGGTCTTGTTACAAACTTGCTCTATTCACTGGATTTGTCCACTACTAATTACCAGGTCTTAGATACACATATTTGCTAGTTGTTGAACACGAATGTGGAAACCCAGTTCTTTCTTTCTTTATAATGAAATACATTCACTGACAATTCTAATGGCACTTATTTTGGCTAATAAAGTTGTGTTTGAGCCGAGTTATGACATTTTAAAATGTACGATTCCAAATGGCTATTTATTCTGTTTCTGTCTTGATACTTAAAGCTATCATGGACTGTTCTTAAGAACTCATTCACAATCAACAAAAAAGGGGAAATAAGACTTTAACAAAAAAAAGAGTGTAAAGCTAAATGATGATGTGAAGAAAACGGAAAATAAAAAAAAAAAACAAACAAAGAAAAGTGTTGATCAGGAAATTTTGTTTATCGTAGGTAGAATTTTCTTAAATTTGTTTTCATAGGAAAATGTTAGTGATAAGACAAGGTTAGAGTTGGGGTGGCAGAGAAAGAAGTCATAGCGTGAGTCTGGTTGTTATAATATTGTTTACAAGAATTGAAACTAGATAAGCAATTATTAAATGTAAAAAGCAAGTTGTTGCTTCAGGACACATTATAATGACATAAATCAAGCCTTTTTTAATGGTGACTTCCTTTTTCTTTTGTGATTTTTATTGGTTTGGCTTTTCATCGTTTTTTTTCTCTTTTCTTCTTTCTCTTTTGGATAACATATACAAAAAATGGAATGAAAAGGAAAAAGAAGATGTGAAGAATATTGGAAAGAACCAAGGAAGAAAAAGATAATGAATTAGAAGGGAAATAAGAAAAAAGAAGGTGAGGAAAGGATGATAGCAAAAGAATAAAAAATAGAACAAAAATGATTGAAATAATTTTTTGTTCAATATGTTAGTATTATTAGTTATTTAGTATTCACTGTTTTTTTAAGCAGGTATCTGTCTAGGTTGTATCAGGTAAAAAAGTCTAAAAGGAAAACTCTAAATTTTAAAGCTGTGGAGAAGGCAACAGGAAACCACTCCACTATCTTTCCAATGAATGTATGACAATTAACAGATAATGAAGAAAAGGAATCCGTGGAGAGCCATGATCACCTACATCTTGAAGGAATATAGCATTAAAATTATAATAAAAGATACAATAAATTCAAAATACTCTTTTTTTCATCTATTCAAAACATATTGTTCTTTAATTTACAACTAAAAACTAACAGTTCTGCTTTCAGAATGAACAAACTTCAATTAAAATGATCATCGTTTCTAAAAGTAAATTTAAAATGTAATTTTTAGAAACAATGAGTCAAAAAATAGTAAATTTAAATTCTAATTTGATGCATTCACACTGTTGTGTGTATGTGTGTGTTTTGGGTGAAGAGAGTGAGAGAAAAATATTCAGCTTTTGGAATCTCATTCTCCCATTATCTCAGCAAAAATTCCTTGAAATCAATTACTGCAAAATGCTATCAATTTTAAGTTTGCATACAGCACAGTTTAAGTTTGCATACAGCTTCTGCTTACTATATGTCTTGATTTGAGGCCACACAGTATGTACACATGCTGAAGAGAATTTGTAAAATAGGTATGAGAAAAGGATAATTTACAAGGGATATACTTGGGAAGGAAAGGTACAAAAAAAATGTTACATCAGTAAGTTTTTAGAAAGTGTGGGCCCCAGAAAAGGAAGAGTAGAAAGTTTATTTACATTAAAAAGATAAATTTTATTTTAAAAACTAAAGGAAAGAAAAAAAGCAAGCAAGAAAGAAAGAGAAAGAAAGAAAAGGAAAGAAAGAAAAAGAAAGAAAATAATAATCAGGCAGGAAGGAAAGAATGAATGGAAGAAAAAGAAATTATATTGTTTATTTAGTTGACTGTCATTATAAAAAATTATATTCATAGTGAGGGTTTCATGCTTTCCAACGAAGTGGCAGTAGTGAACTTGGTAAAATGTCTAAAGAATCGAAGAGCGAAAAAAAGTACGGTTTTAAAAGGAGGACCCACTAAAATATTTAAAAAGTGAAGAATAGACGCCGTTGTGGTGGAGGAAAAAGTTTGGAGAAAAAAAACAAAAACAAGAAAATATATAAATTGATAGAAGATTAGCAGGCTATTAATAGGTGCGAGAAAGGAAATCAATAAAAGAATTGGAAAAGTTAGGAAAAGATGGAAGAGAAAGGATTAAAAAAAATGAAAGAGCGAGCAAAGTACCGTAAAGAAAGTTTAAAAAGAGAGGGGGAGAGAGAAACAGTCAGAAAGAAAGAGTAGAGAAAGAGAAAGCAAGGGAGAAAGTATGAAAGTGAAAGATGAAAGAAGAAAAAAGGCGGAGAAAACAAGTGGAGAGAAAAAATGGGAGAGTTTTTTAGTGAACTGGAAAGTGAAATAAAAGTAGGAATAATTTTTTTTAAATGGAAAAAAAAAAGTTACATTAAAAAAAATAAATAAAATTACCCACTCCCATGTGGATTTTTAAAAAATAAGAAGAAAAAGGTGTGAACAAATTTATTTTTCTTTATCATTTTTTTTTTTTTTTTCGTCCGGGGGAAAATTGGTACTTTCTGAACAACATGGAGTTATTTGATAGTTTGTTGGAAAAATCTCTTATCGTGACAAAAACGGTGAGTTGCGCCGAGGTCAGAAAAGGAAATGTGATGTTAATGACAAGTCATTGCATGGACAAAGCACAGAATCAAACTTACACTGTCATCAGTTGCCGAGGAGAAAGACAGCTAAAGGAAGATGCATAACGTGGGTAGGAAAAGGGGCGGGATAGTGTCGTCGTCGTCGTCGTCGTCGTCAACTCAAATGATACACTATATATTGCTGTAATGGATAGTAATTGTGGAGAAAAAGGCTACAGAACGTAACGCTTTGCCTACGCCTGTTGTTGTTGTGGCTGTTTCTGCTACAGTCGCAAGCAACTGACTGCTGCTGCTTCTCGTATTTGTCTTGGGGGCAGGGCAAAAGCTACGCGGAAGATGAAGTTGCAGGATACGAGAAAAGAACAGAAATAACGGAGGCGGAGTAAAGAACTCAAAGAAAAAATAAATGCCAAAATGTTTGGTTTTAAAAAAAATGCATGAAGAATAAATAAAACAAAATAATGAAAACAATTTTTTTAACAAAGAATTTAAAACTATAAGAGCAAGTTAGTGAACTGGTCAAAATTACATAAAATTAAATTCAGAAAAATGTGTATGTCTTGGAAAATAGTAATTTTTACCTTATTCCATTATTATCTGAGTGCTCCAGGAATATGGCACTGTGCCAGACTTGGCTGTATTAATAACGCTATTCTGTCAATAATTCTTGCTTTAATTAATTTCTAACATCTGACAATCACTTTTTACTGATTTTTAGTACACACCATCCAGACTGCTAAAACAAATTTTTGACATTTAGAGTAGAGAAATATTATGTGATATCTGTCCCTCTTGTGTGACAGGGAATGTTGGACAGTCTCCTCAAAAATGAAGAAATGACTTGAAGCAACAGAAGTGGAGTTCTACAGAAGGATGCTGCAGAATATGTGAGCAACAAGAAAGTTCTAGAGAAAATAGAAACAAAAAGGACCCTTATACTTAGCATCAGGGAGAGACAGCTGAAATTTCTAGAAGACACAATGAGGAGAAGGCTTGGAAAATCTGATATGCACAGGACAGACTGAAGGAAAGATAGACAGAGGCGAACAACACATACTTAGTGAGCTTGAGTAAATGCATGGCAGCACAAGGTTAGGGAGAAATAACAAAAAGACCAAATTTATTAAGAGGTACAAAGGACAGGAAATTGTGGAGAGCCATTATCGTCTACATCCTGAAAGGACATGGCAAATGAAGAAGTTGTCAAATTTGATAGGCTGATTGATTTAACAATATAGCAACCTTTGTTGGATTGTTTAATGAGGATTGAACTCATTACTCAGTAGTAATGGTTAACCTGGATACCCTTGTTAACCATTACCCCATGTCAAGGTGCCAATTTAGTAAGATTGGTTAATTTTATGACATGCCAACTCTTGTTAGGGTATTTATTGCCTAATTTTGTATGTGGCACCCAGTGAGGCTCAAACTCACTACTTATTAGTAATAATCAACAAGATGAGCCTCACTAACCATTAACCAAATGCCAAGGTGCCAGTTTAGTTAGGTTGATTGATTTTACATATCAACACTTGTTGGGTTATTTGATGCCAAATATTGTACGGAGTACCCAGTGAGGATCAAACTCACTGCTTAGTAGTAATGGTGGTCAACAAGACTAGCTTTGAAGTGCTGTAAAATCTAATGCGTGTCATCAATTTTTTATAAGACATTTTTTTTTGGGTTAGAATGTCAATGTTTTAGTTTACTTTTCTTACATAGCAAGCTATTTTTCCTCCACATTAATTCTGTGTATAAATACAAATTATGAAATAAAATCTCCACATTTATCTTGATAAAGTTCCTTCTAGGTATAGAAAAGTTTTCCTTTTCTCTTTTATTTTATTTATCTTTACAGTTACATTTTATTTATATCTAAATTTTTACATACAAATATACAGGATGCGACAGAAATACTTGCCATATAATAAGATATTAGTTAGATGAAGATACCACTGCCATTAACGTCTTACCATTATGTGGGAGGTATATATGGTAGGTATTTCTACTGCACTCTGTATAAAGCAAGTGTCCATTAGCCATGCAATGCTTTTCATTTTTTTACCATATGTGATGAAAGCCAACATAAATCTATGAATGTCTCATGGGACAGCTGAAGTATGGATGATGACAAATAACAAAATCTGATATTACTGAGAAATATTAAAAGCATATTCTCAATATTAATACATATTTATATGATGGGCAATACTGTAGTTTATAAACAATACACAGAATTAATGTGGAGGAAAATAGCTTGCCATATGAGAAAAAGTAAAATATAGAGGATAGTTTACCTTTCCTTACACAGTAAGTTTTAAGACTATTTTTAGTTTTCCCAAATTCAAAATTTGAAGGGTTAGCAATATTTTTGCTGCACTTTACTTCAGTGCATAAATAAAATTATGAAATAAAATTTGCACATTTAACTTGATAAAGTTCCTCAAGGAACGAAACATGTTGGCATAGAAAAGCTTTTCTTTTGTATTTATATATATATATATATATATATATAGCATATATAGTACATAATATAGCATATATATTACATAATATAATGTATATATTATATAATAAAACATATAAAAATATATACATATATTACATAACATGACATACATTTATATATATTACATAATATAATGTATATATTACATAATAAAATAATATAACATATAATACATGTTACATTATATCTATATTACATGATATATATAAAAATAAAAAAATATATATTATATATTACATAATATATATTACATTACATATAACATAATATATATTACATTATATATACATTACATATATATATACAACATTACATAATATATATATATATATATATATATATATATATACAACATTACATAATATATATTATATATATATATATACAACATTACATAATATATATTACATTACATATATATAACATTACATAATATATATTTCATTACATAATATATATTACATTACATATATATACAACATTTTATATATATATATATATATATATATATATATATATATATTCAATAATGCATTAGAACAACATTTATTTTTATCCATTCTGAAGGATTTCTATCTCAAAACTCAGACACTTAAGGTGAAGAACATAAAATGTTAAATGATTTTTAAAAGTCACTGATTTTCTGTCTCATTTTTTAGTTACGAGCTTTGGAAAAAAAATATAAGATCTCATTATTTTAAACACACACAAATGCATAGATGTGAAACACATTTTTTTGTCTTCAATCTCATGAAGCCTAACAAGCAAAATGCATAATAATCAGGTGTTTTCTAAACATACTTTCATGAACATTTTCCAAATTTCAATAATTTATAACTCTGTCAGGATTATATACCCAAATTTATAACAGATTATATATATATATATATATATATATATATATATATATATATATATATATATATATATATATATAATGAATAAAGACTAAAGAAAAACAAGTATTTATAATGCAGAAGTAAAAAATGTGATTACTTTTTTCAGAATATTTAAAGTTAAAAATGCTCATATATATACATTAGGCTAACTGAAAGTCAACGTAAATTATGCAAGATACAAAGTGATTTAATCTAATGTTTAATAAATGAAATTGAGTAAATGTTATTGTTGACTTTTTATAATTAATATTTATATAATTTATTTTAAGAAATTAATTTATGTATTATATATCTTAAATAATAGAAGATTTTAAATCTAACCATTTTCTTTTAGTTTTTTTAAATCATCACAGGATGAAATGTATCAGCTAAGAAAAGTTTTCCATTTGTCTTTATACATATTGTCTTTCTACAGATATTTTTTTAGTTATATCTAAATTTTTACAACACACACATGCATATATATATATATATATATATATTTATGATGGATGGCTGATAATTTTATCCCACCTGCTAGTGGGGCTATCTAATCTTTGTTACCTGCTCAAAAAAATTTGTACATCTTCTATAATAAACAAAATTACAGAATATGTGCAATATTTTGATAGGCAAAAATGAAGAATCATAGAAATATAATTTTTTACAGTAACAAACAGTTCCCAGAATAGAAGCAAATCCTTTAAACATTCGTATAACACTGACTGACCAATTCCATGGAACACTAAGTTTGAAGGAAATAATTCAGAAACATCAATATTTGGATAAAGAATGTTTGTAATGAAGGAAAGGGAAAGTAATCAAGGCTGTTGATGAAAACATCACGATCAAACAAGAGACAGAGCAGGAGGAGGAGCATTTTCAGAAGTTTAGTTTGTTTAGTTTTAAGTTGGGAGAGAAACACCTAATGTTCTGGTATGCCCACTGTGTACCCCAAATTGGGGTACATTTTTTTTTTTATGTTGAAGTTCAATATGTGCTAATTTGAATTGAGTAATGATAGAAAGGAAAGAGAGGTACTACTTGGAGGTTGGACCCCTAGGGCTTGAGCTTAATATTATTTTGAAACTACCCAGCTGAGGCCAGGTTGTTCTGAATATGAACATTTTCTACTGTGGAGATAAAACTTATCATAGAAATTTATACAAGAAAAAAAACTTTTACTTTTTCTCCAGAATCCTCTCATAAGAGGCAAAATAATAAACAAAGGGAATTTAGCGTTCAAGACTTCTTAAGATTATCAGTGCAGATAACACCAGCAGTATGACAAACTTGAAAAGTTGCAATAAGAAAGGAAAACTATTAAATTATTTTTCACAGTCTGTATTGATAAATTTGACAAAGCAGAAAACTGTTTTATTGACATGATTATGTGTTTTGTCATCCTAAATCACCCGGTTCACACTCCTTTCCTTATCTTTTGAACAGGAGTAGAGGTTTATCCCTTGTTTCCTGTTTAGCATTGAGTTCCTGGTTCTTCTCATTCTCTTTTCACTCCCCAGTATTTTGTGTCTTAGTGGCTTTGTTGCCTTGCTTGGGATGAAATGATTAAGAAAAATATCCTATTAATACACAATCTATATTATAAAAGAGCTGATTCTCTGTTCATTACACACTCTGTGTAACTTTGCATACGTGCTTGCAATGTGAACGCATATGCCTGTATTGTGTGTGAATGATTTACATTTGACATTTAATGTACACACAAGTACCTGCAGACACAAATATACACCATTTAACTGACTTTGAAATAAAACATTGGAAGAATACATTCCTCTCCCACATACACTGGATTACCCTGAACCTGGGCTGAGCAATAAAATTATAAATTTTAAGACAAGAATAAAAAGTTAATTTTTTAAAACCTAAAAAGTCTGATATTTATACAATTTTATTAAACTTTTCATAAATTAATAAATAAATCTCTATCTATAAAAGGCAGGATGTTTTGTGTGTGTGTGTGTGTGTGTGTGTGTGTGTGTGTGTGTGTGTGTGTGTGTGTGTGTGTGTACCGAATGCACAGCTGCAATTTTCAACGGATTTGCACCAAAATTTACATGCACATGCACAAAGTTAGTGGAAAGGCCAAGACTGACTTTGCATTTCCCAACTCCCATCGATAGTGGAAATAATTGAGAGTGAGAGCCTATAGCTGGCTGCCACGAATAGGCAGGAAGATTCTATTGGCCAGTGAGAGAGCCAACAGCTGACTGACACGAATGTTAACTAGCATGCTAGCATGCAAAGAAAATCGATATCTGCATTCGTCACAAGTGGGAAAAATTTAAATCTGCATGGCACTTTACTCCAATTGGCTCATTCACTTGCTTAAACTCAACGTTGATTCTGATTCTGGGTGTGAAAAAGTATTTGTTGTTAACATTCTTTTTTCATTCAGTTTTTCCAGTTACGAGTCCTTTTTTAAAGCTGATCATTTTGTGTTCATTTTGTTTAGTTCTTTTTTCGTAACAGATTTAATGTTTAGTATAGAGCTTAGAAAAAATTTGCAGTGTGAGATAGGCAAGAAGTAAGGCATGTAGCAACATCAGCATGGCAAAGGGCACTCCTTTAAAGGCAAGGAAGGGCAAAAATGTTTTAAGTCAAGTGATAGTGATTACTGTATGAGTCGTACGATTTTTGAATCAAGCACGGGCAACGCCGGGCCATGCTGCTAATAGAATAATAATAGTTAAAACAATAGAATTATTTTTAAGGCTTTTAAAAAAAATCTATAGAAATATTTAGGTCTGTTATTGAAGCAAAATATCCATGTGTACATGTAAACATACACACACAATCTAAATGAAACTGAAATGGATATCTGTGCTAAAAGGGCTAATTTAAACTTGGTTGATTGATTAATTGTTTTCTACAGATTTATCAACCCTTTGCAAGTTATTTAAAGCCAAAAAATATGTTTAGATTGTATTGTTTTTAGAGTTAATAATAGTTTAGTGATACAAGTTTTACTACTTAACCCATAGCTGGTGGGAAAAGAGGTGAATAAGATATTTGCACATAAATTAATATACTAAACATAACTGAAATTGGAACTTGGTTCTGTAACAATTCTAAGTCATTATCCATTAAACCAATTTAAAATCACAGCTCCTGGTATTCCCTAAGAGGTCACCCACCCCAGGTACTGACCAGACCCAGTGTTGCTTAACCAGTGATCATAGAGGAAACCAGTGTTTCAATGTGATTTGGCATATAAAGCCAGGATAACAGGAAAAGAGTATAAGCTGAAATGCTTTACCTTTTTTGAAGATATTTTTATGACTCTTTCTGTATTTAAACTGAATATATTTTCTAATAAATGTAGTATTTTAAATAGACAAATAATTTAGACTTGAAATTTGATTATCTTCCCATCAACAAAGTGACAGGTACCAAAACTAGTATCATAAATAGTAAAAACCATTTACAATGTTTAACCTCTTGACCCCAAAAATGGTGAGTCAAAAGGATGGTTATTCTCTTGACACAGTTATTACTGTATCTACTTTTGACTTGCTTGGCTAAATTTATTGTTTTAAAAAGCAATGCTTAATAAAACGCAAACATATGAAAGTGGATTTATACATTTTTTTTTTAGTCTTGAAAATTGACAACATAAATATTAAACAATTCTTATTTATGAGATTGCTTATTTACAAGAATAATTTTATACTTACAAGATTATAAAAATATGGGAACCAACTATAAGGAAATATTATTTATCATTTTATAAAGAAATAAATATGAAAAGAAAATTTTTTTCATTCATAAATTTATAAAAATGTCTGTGAAGAAGAAAATTTAAATAAACACATAAGAATGATTAACTGTAATAATAAATTTTGAACAAAAAACATTTACCAAACATTTTTTTTATTTATTCTCACTCCATAAATTTACTAAATTATCTTTAGAGCATCTGTTCCTCTTACAAATTTTAGAAATTTTGTAATTTTTTTTTTAATAAAAAAGATTTCTTTTCAAATATATTTCTTTATAAAATTGTAAATAATAAACATTGCATTCTACTTGGTTCCCATATTTTTATAATCTTGTAAACATTGCCGAGGTAGTCAAAATTGCATACAATAATAGCAGTGTTAAGGGAATAACTGTCCATTTGACATACCTTTTTTGGAGACTCAGAGTTTAAACATTGCCAACCATTTACTGAATTCATTTTTCTAACCTATATTTGCTTTCTTTTAATTGACTAACATACTTAAAGAAGATTCAAAGTTCTACATATAGTGTCTCTCTAGTCTACACCTGTCAGTATTTAAACATATTTAACCAACAGTATTGGTTGGTTATATTTTCTGCTCAGTAATCTCATATTCTTAGACTTTTCATCAATTTCCAGGCAAAATGATATGGAT
This sequence comes from Acanthosepion pharaonis, assembly GCA_903632075.3. NCBI lineage: Eukaryota > Metazoa > Mollusca > Cephalopoda > Sepiida > Sepiidae > Acanthosepion > Acanthosepion pharaonis. Next base: position 34,248 of record CAHIKZ030002454.1, read on the forward strand.
GTATTCAAGGAGATCTGAGTGAATACTGGATTATAGAAATTTGTTCATTAGAGTCAGAATCCTGAGAAGTAAGGGAGAAACAAAGTTGTCACATCTTCATCTGCTGATGTCAATAACAAATCTACTGCCATGTTTATTTTCCTCACTGCTAGGGACCCCCATCACTGATGACAAATGCATCAGTTAGAAGCATTTCATTTCAACATGTGGTTGGGATTGATGACTATGGATACAGAAAAGCAATGCTGATGACATGCAATTCAAAGAAAATTTTTCATTTTTTTTTTTTTTTTTTTAACTTTTCATTTATGCCCCTTCCATCCTCTAATTATATGTCATAAAGAATTAAATGAGACAGGAAGTGAATTTGAAATATTTCAAGTATTTGTCAATGAAGAGGAATGGAATTGCAAATATTTCAAGTATTTATCAATGACAAGAAATTGAATCTGAAATATTTCAAGTATTTGTCAATGAAGAGGAACGGAATTGGAAATATTTCAAGTATTTATCAATCACAAGAAATTGAATCTGAAATATTTCAAATATTTGTCAATGAAGAGGAATGGAATTGGAAATATTTCAAGTATTTATCAATAAGAAATTGAATCTGAAATATTTCAAGTATTTGTCAATAAGAAATTGAATCTGAAATATTTCAAGTATTTATCAATGACAAGAAATTGAATCTGAAATATTTCAAGTATTTGTCAATGAAGAGGAACTGAATTATAAATATTTCAAGTATTTATCAATGACAAGAAATTGAATCTGAAATATTTCAAGTATTTATCAATGACAAGAAATTGAATCTGAAATATTTCAAGTATTTATCAATATGCACTAACATATTTTTTATTTCAGCTGTATTTTGCTAATAGTATATATTCCTCTTTATTATGAGTTGTGTATTTTGATAGTAATCCCACACTAATATATACAGGGATCCCTGGATTAGTGCAGCTAATGTGTACAATAAAAGATACACACTAATTGAAAATGCATTAATCAAATATAAACAAAATTGATAAACAAAATATTTACCAATTTTCCATTTTTAAATTTTAGAAAATTTTTAATTAATTGGTAACTATAAAATAATCAATTTTCAATTACTATGGTTAAAATTAAAATGTTTTACCACACTAATCAAGTATTATGCATGCATTAATTGAATTTTGGTATAAAAAATTTCAGTGCATTAATTGAAAATGTATTAATTGATGGATTCCTGTACTTCATTGAAAATGACTGGCAAGATATATCACCTGGGATTTTATTGTGTTTTCTTGTGTGCAAACAAGAGATTTTTTTAAAGATAGTATATAGAGAAACTGTTTAAAATAATTGTTCATTTTGAATACTTTCAACTAATCTATTAACCATCTTCAAGGATTTTTGGTTATGCTATTAAAAATGGTATGCAGGTTGCTGATACATAAGTATGTTTTTAATTCCTGAACCTGGTCAATATATTATGGTTATATTCATAGTTTATATTGCTTTTTATGATTAAGGCTTCTATTATCTGTAGACCTTTTCTAGAGGCATGTATTAAGTTTATATTTCTAGCAAGTGTTTCATGAATATAAATTGGTATGCTTTTGTGTTTTCTCATTATTTTCTCTCTCTTGTATATGTGTGTGTGTGTGTGTAAACAAAGATATACAAAGAGGTTTTGGGAATAACCCACTTCACAATGTTCAACAGTTGCTCATTATTAATTCTAGTAAGTGCTCTGGGCTGAGAAATTTCCAACATACATTTTTTTTTTTTTTTACAGTAAGGTTCATTCTGTATATGGCCCAGGTGCCACTCAAGGTAGAGGATTGCAGAGTAAAAGGTACAGTTTATGTGGATAGGTGTGGAAGATAACAGTTTAAGATTATAGTGATTGGGGAAACATGATCTTGGGAGTCGGTTTCACAGAGCAGTGATTTGAGTGAAGATGCTGCTTGAGTGAAATTTACTTCTTATCAATAGAATACAGAGGGATGAGGATGGTTTGCTACAGTGCTACACTTTCCCTGGATGTAGCAATAGAACAGTGAGGGACTTACCACATCCTGTCTGAGAGAGGGGGTTGCAGGGTGGAAAATAATTTGTCATCTAAAAGGATACAGAGACTCTTTTGGACACTATTGAGACTGGAGAGTGTGGACGGAGCTGCTTCTGTCCAAATATGACAGCAGTACTCCATTTTAGGCCTAATCTAACTCTTGTAAAGGTAGATGATAGCAAGATGGGTCAGCTATTTACTGGAGAGGTACAGGCAAATGACAATTTTTTTCTGCATCTTTAGTGATGGATTGTATGTATGAGTTCCACTTGAGGTTTGGGGTGAGTTTAAGGCCCAGTAGTCTCTCAAGACACCAGCCTCCCTAAGAGGACATTATGACTGGTGGTAGTTCATGGTCGGATTGGTGATGATAAAATATAACTAGTTTGGCTTTCGAGGCATTGAATGTAACCAACCAGTTTCTCGCACTGAGATGTTAGAGCTAGATCAGAGGAGAGATCAGATGTCAATCTCTGGTTATGTAGAGTTTTGAAAGTGCACCTTTATATCATCATATCATCAGCATAAACATTCACAAATGATCGGAGTCTACTCTTAGGTAGATTATTTATATAAAGTAAAAAGAGGGTTGATCTGAGAAGTAACCCCTGGGGGATATCTGCATTGATTGCTAGGGCCCAGAGGACTACCTGTTAGCAACTACCTTCAGGGGCCTACCCATTAGAAAGGATTTTATTACTGAGAAGACTCTTCCAGTGACTCCATAACTAGAGAACTTGAGCAAAAATCCTTTGTACCACACCTTGTCGAAGGCCTTCAAAATATCTAATGCTATGGTTCTTTGTTCTTTAGTTCCTCAGTGATTCTGTGAGTAATGGTAGGTAGGACATCAGCAGTAGATTGGGCCAATCAAAACCCGTACTACTTCTCGCTGAAGTGGCTGTTCTTATCTAGGTGTTCAACAATTTTCTTTCATTGTGTATGTATGTATATGCTGAGATCTCATCTCTTGCCTTTTTTGTGTCCTGTGAGTATAATATTTTCCAAGTCTTCTCTCCTCATTTGTAATTGTCTCTGACTTTTAAGTATAATACTCCTTTTTATTTCTGTTTTCTTCAAAATATCTTTGTTGCTTACACATTCCATCCAACGTCTGCTTGGCATTCTTCTGTAGAACTACAATACGTGAGGAGATTGTTCAGTATTCACTGTCATATGGCAGTTCAATACTCTCTTTTCTTTGTTTCTTGATACTTTGTTTAGCTTTTAGAAGGCATCTTTTGCTATTCTAATATGCATTTGTATTTTGGTGTTACATATTTCCATCTGTTAAAACACTTTCCAGATATTTAAACTTTTGTACTTGATTGTGATATTTGCCTCTTGAGTTATATTTATTGCTGACAACTATACATCGTGTTTCCTTACAACTGATAGTTAGTCCTTTCTTCTCACTTTCCTTTATTAGTTTGTCTCAGAGTTCCTACAGATTTCCTTCTGTGTCTTCCATCAATATAGTGTCATCTGTGAATATCATATTGTTCAGATTGTGCCGACTGATTATAAATCCTGGTTGGATCTCTAGCTACATCCAGATTGTTTTGTAGTAAAATTTAAATAATCTGAAGACACATCATTGTTTTATGTCACTTTCAACTTATGTGTAATCGCTTAGTCCCTTTTCTATGCATATGCAAGCAGTTTGCTCTCAGTAAAGTTAAGACTTTTGATGATCTAAAGTGGTAAACATTAATTTCACTGTTTACAAATAGAGATGTCTATGCAACAAGTGTACACACTAAGATAATGTTTATTGTAAAAATATACATGTGTGTGTGCAGAGATATATAAAACATAGGCATTATATAATAAACACATTCAAAATATGTGTGTGTGTGTGTGTATATGTATTTACACTGATTTTTTAGCAGTAAATTTATTTTTTAATTGAAGGCTCTTTAATTACCCCCATTTACCTTTTCTAGTTTCAGCACTTCAATTACTGTTATTCCAACACAACTTTCTGAAGAAGTGTTGGATGAAAAGGGTCCTTTAACAAAAAGTGTTCTGTCTTTTTCAAAGCCATATTTAAATTCTTTGGTAGAAAATTTTTGTTTATATATATATATATATATATATATATATATATGGCCTGAAGATAGTGTTCAATCATGAAACAGACTGTTGCTGCTAGCTGTAGTCCTCAGTGTCCACTTTTATATATATTTAAATACACTCTATTTCTGATATTGATCAGTTATACTCATAAATATAGCATACTCTAAAACTATACTTTTATTATACATATATGAACTGGGATCAAATATGGTTGGGAATCTGACAAAGTGATAAAATATAGATTCATAAGCATTTCCTTTTGTTCTTTATACTATCATATATATATATATATATATATATATAAGGCTAGAATGGGGCCTTAAATGGCAATCTTCCAAGTGATAGTTGATTGATGCATATTCTATTCAGATAAATAAAGGCAAATGTCAGTGTATCACACCTTTTCAAATTTACTCTTATCAGGCCAACTCCATGACCAAATTAAAAACATTCTGGATCATATCTGGACCTACAATCCTGAAATTTTGGATTCCCAAGTTTTCATTACTGTGATTGCTTTCAGTGATTTTTTTACATGATTTTTTGCAACAAATTTTTTGTACAATAACAATTTTTATAACTTGGAAATAAATTTGGGAATAATTGAAATTAATTGCAAAATCCAGGGAAAGTCACCCATGAAATAAAAATAATTGCTTGCATGGAAAGTAAGGAGCTACGTACAACAAACTGTCTTTAAGTGACTACAGAACTATTATCGTTGAACTTTTAAAAGGTAAACTTAAATATTAACTTAAATGTAGCGATCAATTTTGAGTTCTTCTGTAGTTCATTGTTGCCTATTGCATATTGCAGCAGTATGCCTCACAAAAAGAAATCTCCACCAACAGGGATTTTTTTCAATTAAAAGTGCCAAGACTGCCGTGAGGAAAAGAAAGTCCCATACAAATGAAACCAAGATCCAACGGCAGCTAGAAGAGCTTCGAATGCTGAGAATATGCAAAGACTCAGAGGCTTTCAAACTCTTGATCAAGCCAAAGGCCCAATCAAGAGCCCTCCACAGAAGCTAGCTTAAATCCAACGAGAGAAAAATATGTATATTAAAAAGAAGAGAGGTACCGCAAACATTTTTGGTTGTAATGTGGATTTATTTAGAAAAAAAATAAAATGCTTTGTTTTACATAATTTTACAACACGTGTTTCTGTCTTCAGGTAAAAGCGGAGATTTCCACATATTATTAAAAATAATTAATTTTTTCCTTATGTTCAATGTTAAATATTCTCGATATGAGACATTCTCTGTTTTGTGTTAGTAATCCAAATTTCTTTCTTTCTATATATATATATCACATTTCTTTTATTTATATATATATATATATATATATATATATATATATATATATATATATATATATATATCAAATATGGGGAAATAACAGATGGAGTAAGAATCCATTAGTTCTTAGCATTTATTTTTTTAAAAAAGACAAACTATTATAGTTCCAAAACATGAAAGTTTTTGTCTAGCGATGTAAAATGGTTTTATTGTAATCTATTATATTAAAAATATTATAATAATATTTTACTCTACTTTGTATTGAGCACTTTTAAAAAAAGTAAATGCTAAGAACAGTGGATTCTTACTCCATCTGTTCTTTCTCTTTATGTGTGTGTGTATATATATATATATATATATATATATGCACCACTTAATTTAATTTTCCATACTGCCATTCACTTATTCACTATTTGTATGATTATATATATATCTTTTATATAAGCATACACAGACACATATGTATATATATATAACAAACATGTTAAATATTTTTACATTCTTTATTTAAACTTATAAATTTTATGCTGATATCAAAAAGGAAATGATGAATTCCTAGCTTCCTTAACAAATATCAATGCAACAAATATAATTTTATATTGCCTGCCAATGTATTTTCTTTATTGACCCATTTTACATTCTATTTTCTCTTATATTAATAATAAAAAATATCTGTTGCATATCTGTAGAGTTCATTTTAATTAGGGTTATTGACAATGAAATCAGATTGTGTGTTTTATAGAAGAAAAAACAAGATTATGAAATTTATTGGAAAATATATTAGGAATGAACAAAAGTTTAAAGCCATTGGATTTTGAAAGACTACAGGTGAAATATACAGTTGAAAATAGATTTTTTGTTTTTAAATAAAAAATGCTGGACACTATTGCAGACTGCTAATATATTTTTAAAGGAGAAAAAATGCATAACTTGAAAATTTTATTTGCAAAATATTTCCATGTTATTGAGCAAGGTGACCCAATGTTGTGATGGATTAGATGATTTTCACTGTCAAATATATATGCATTGAACATGGTTTCCTGAAAGTAAAAATTTTATTTAGCACTGGAGATGCTTTTCTTTCATTTTAATATTTTGTAAATAAATTTTCAGACTGGGCATGCTAACTTTAGAGGTTTGCAGATTGATAATGTAGTTTTGCAAGATATTATACACACACATACATACATATATATATATATATATATATATATATATATATATATATATATATATATAGATAGATAGATAGATAGATAGATAGATAGATAGATAGATAGATAGAGACATTGATGTAAAAATGAGCTAAATAAAGAGATATGATCAACCATATAGGTGAGCAAATAATAATTTAATCAATGGTGTAAAAAAGTGGTGAAGGTAGTTAAACAGAGCTATAAAGTTTATATTAATAATTACCTGTATACCTTCATTTACAGTACAACTTGGAGTTTCATAGTTTTCTTCATTCATCTGGTACAAAAAGTTAACTTTGTATCTGATGAATGGGAAAGAGTCATACTGTAAATGTCGGTATATGTTTAATTATATTATATATATACAAAAAAAATCTGTAGGTGGTAAGTCTATTTAGTATAGAGAGTGTGGAGGAACCTCCCATCTTAAATATAAGGTGTGCCATTGCATTGTTGTACTGGAGAATTTTCTGCTTCATTTACCTAATCAAGTTGATAGCAATACCAGAAATACTTTGCAAACAAATTATTATCACCAATAAATTTTTGAAGAAAAAGAAAACTTAACAGCAAAACATTTGGAAAAAAAAATTACCAACAATACGTTTTTGAAAAAAAAAAAATATTACCAGCAATACATTTTTGGAACAAAATATTACCAGCAATACTTTTTTTGAAAAAATTATTGCCAGCAATACTTTTTAGGAAAAAAAATATTGCCAGCAATACTTTTTAGAAGAAAAAAATATTACCAGAAATAGATTTTTGACAAAACAAATTATTAACAGCAATAAAAATTTTGTCGGCATTAAATAACCCATTGAGGTTGATATGCCGTAAAGCAAACCAAACCAAACCAAGATATTTTGACTGTGACTGTAAATGTAGACTCATTTAGTAATAAACTTCAGTGGCTAAAATTGATGCGGCTTCAATGAAAATATAAAAAAAATTACATATTCTTTTTCTTTGTACAATCTTCCTTCAAGTCATTGGTGATGGCTCTCATTAGCATTTAGTTGCCCTAATAAGTGCGTCTCTTTAACATTTCTCTCTGTTATCCTTTCACACAAAATTGGAGCTGACTTCATGTTTTCTCTTCTTCTCTTGACTTCACTATATCCTACGAATGTTAAATACTTTCGATTGACTTTCTTCTTGATATTTTCTTTAAATAATTTCACCCCAAGCAAGGCAATAAAGCCAATAAGACGTTATGGGTTAGTGAGTGTTAAAGGATATAAGGAAAGAAACATTACTGAGGAGAGAAACAATAAAAGGAAAAGAATTAACAAGGCAGAAAATAATGATTGACATTGCATTTACAAAACTGTAAAACAGTGTGGTCCTTCTATGTTTTACTAGTTTGTAATGGGCAAAACCTTTCATATCCTGTCTGAAGCAAAGAAAGGATTTTTGTGGATAGAATTCTGGTTTTTGCATTGACACTGATTACTCATTTTGTGATAACCACTGTGTTTTTTTGTTTTCTATTGATATGCAAAACCCATTTTTCATCACCTGTAACAATGCAAGGCTAAATTGAAAGTTTGGCATTCCTGGTTAAAAGACTGCTATAGATGGTTTCAATGTGAAATCTTATGAAGAACTCAAATTCCCTCTTACTAAAGTTCATGATTAAACTTTGAAATCTACTGTAAACAACACACTGTTGGAGAGAAGAGATAATAAACTAATTCTAAATATAGTTTTCTATCATTCAACTTTGGTCCTGCCTTGGTTGGTTAACTAATAATTCATAGTGGTGAAATAGATAATTACTTTCTGAACACCATAATATTTATTATATATATATATATATATATATATATACATATTGATGATAGAAAAAATAATGTACAGCATTCACTTATTAAAAGAACAGCAAATAGTGTCAGTTGGTTTTAAACTGAAATATCACAAAAAAAAAATTTTTTATTTTAAACTTTCAACATTCCTAATATAAAATAGATGAGCATTTTTATTTTAATTTAACTTTGCAAATTAGAAAAATATGTTCTATATATTATGTAGATAACAAGGGAGCAGCTGATAATATACCTCAACAAAAATTTCTTAATGCTGGGTTTTATTAGTTTGGTGGTGAAGCAGCTGACAAGATATCTCAGCAGAAATCTCTTAATCTAACATCTTCTTAATCTGGTGGTGAATCAGGTTGTGATTCAAGATAGTGATGAAGGCTGTGAAAGCAATGATTGTTCTGAAGCAGCTGACAAGATATCTCAGCAGAAATCTCTTAATCTAACATCTTCTTAATCTGGTGGTGAATCAGGTTGTGATTCAAGATAGTGATGAAGGCTGTGAAAGCAATGATTGTTCTGAAGCAGCTGACAAGATATCTTAGCAGAAATTTCTTAATCCTATGTCTTCTTAATCTGGTGGTAAATCAGATTATGATTTAAGATAGTGATGAAGGCTGTGAAAACAGATTGTTCTGATGAAGCTGACAAGATATCTGTGAAATCTCAATGATTGTTCTGGAAATAAAGGTTGTGATTCAAGATAAATGAAGCTGTAAGCAAACATGAAGCAGCTGACAAGATATGACCCCAGAAATTTCTTAATCCTATGTCTTCTTAATCTGGTGGTAAATCAGATTATGATTTAAGATAATTCACAGATACTGATGAAGGCTGTGAAAGCAATGATTGTTCTGAAATAGCTGTGCCAGTAATGTGAAGCATGTAACATGAATGCTTACCAATATGACCCCATACATTGAGTAATTTGCTAATTGCATATGTTGGGCTGAAAATAGCGTCATTTCATTTTTCTAACTTGATAATAAACTCCCATTACCATCATCTTGCTGCACAGTTGCTGCCTATGAAACATTGCAAACTCACATAACTTCTCTTTTTCTTTTTTTTTTTTTTTAGAATTTCAATGGTTGTGAGGTATTTTTATGTATACGTCACAGCAACTAACCAGGCTTCTAGGGGACAGGTGTTTTTATGAAAACACCATTTCTAGAGAGATTACCAAACAAGGTTAAAAAGCTACTATCTGTCAATGAATTGAGGTTTTGTGACTTCCTGCTAGCACAACTATTGAGAGCTTATGAATTTTGTCTGCCCAGTTTCACTTGCAACGTTTAGGTCAACCTGTGGTAGGGTTTTGCGGTGCTTCTCAATGATGCCACAACTTGGAATTATTTCTTCCGGACGATATTATCAAGAACTTACCAACTAAACAAATCAACCAGGTTGATATTCGAACCTGGGTTGCATGGTTGAAATGTTAATTTTCTGGCTACCCGGTCACAATAATAACCTCTAGTCCTATGTACTTTCAGATGTGGTATTTATACTTACTGCTGATTTATGTGATTTTGAAAGCAAATTGTAAACAATATTCTGGCATTTATAAATCTTGACACTTACAAAAAAGAAACATTGTTTATATACATTTGGAAGATTTTGTGATATTTTTTTCCAAGTTTTGTATCATCTTAATCTGACAGTGAACTGAATAATGATTCTAGATTATTTCAAGATGTTAATGAAAACAGAGAAAGTGATGATTTTCCTGGACCTACAGAAGATATTTCCTGAATATGACATCTGACAAAAATATCCAAACCTGAAGAAAATTTAAAAAATTAAGCTTGTTTTTATAGAAAAAAAAAATTTTTTTTTTTTTTAGTTGTTTCTGGCAGATTATTGTTATGAAGTATTATCATTATTTACATTTAGACTACTATCTACATCTTTGTTGTTGTTATCACAATGTTTCAACCATTTTTCTCATTAGCCTTCTTCAGATGTCTGTCACTCCTGGTAACTTTCATGGAATTTTCAAACAGAAGCAGTTATTTAATTATTTAAATTATTCTATGTTTGTAGATTGCTCTTATTTTTGTTTTTCTTGTTTAAAGATATCTAAAACAAGATTAAATAAAGTTTTCAGTTTGAAATTCTTTGAAGGTTACCCAGATCGACAGATGCAATATTTGAAGAAGGCCCGAGAGAACAATGGCCAAAACCTTGTAGTAATAATAACAATAATGATGAAGATATTAGTCCAAATGTAAATAATATATTGTTACTAGTATGTATTAAGCTTAGTTCAGTAAGGCACAAGGTCTCTAGTATGGAGTATTAAATAAGATTTGCATTTTGTACACTTTTAATGATTTTTGAGAGTAATTTTCTAACAACTACAGCATAACAAAGTACATGCAAACGTTTTGTTTTTATTGCCTTAATACATTGTACCATTGTAGATATTTAAATTTTTGCCATTGCTAATTAGAAGATGATGATTACTTTTCGATCTGCTTTAAATACAATTATATCATTCACTCTAGTAAAAGCATTAAAAGAAGGAATCCAGTATTGTTTTTTTTTCTCCCCTTTTCTTTTGTTTCTTGGAGAGAAAATCTTCATCAGTCTGAGTAGTGACCCAAACTGAAGAAAATCTTTACAATTTCATTGTAATTTGTTGTTTATTTTTGATTAAAAAAAAAAAAAAAAATAATAAAAAATAAAAAAAGTTAACTCAAGAGAAAGAATCTTTCGTTCATCCACTCTGCACAGGTAAGGTCAGAAATGCTTGGGGATTTAACCATTAGAGTTGCTATGGAAACAAACACACAGAACAAGCCTGTCCCCCATACTTCCCCAAAAGAAGAGACAGACTTGGAAAAAGAAAGATAAAGAAAAACAAGAAGCAGTATTTACTGATTGAAGAGGGAGGTTGAATGGATTAATTTCTTCAGTACAGGTTTCATATTAAAAATGGTGCTAATGTAGAAACTGTGTTATGTAAGGAAGGTTCAACAAAATTTATTCAATATTATAAGAAAAAGTGTTAATGTTAAAATACTACTAAATTTATATTACCTTTCTGTTAGTATCCCATAAAATGTTTTTCCTTCATATTTAACAAGTGCCAATAAAATTTTCATCATGAGTAAAGTAACTTTTTGAATACTTGCCTGAAGGAGTTTCGAGTTTGAGTCTTAAAACTCAAGAAAATATGTGTCAAAAAATTTATGTATTAAATGATATATCTATGATATTTAAATGGGGTGTTTAGAAACTCCACAGTACTAATGCTGTGACAGTAACTCACAGTACTAATAAAGGGCTAGAGAAGCTTGTGTCCAAATGTCAGTTCTGTACAAAATTCTTGAAACTGTTTTCTCAACAGTTTTTTTAAATGCCATATCCCTTCAGGGCATAGCCAATCATTAGTTTTCACAGATTCTTTTCTTTTAAGATATGTGAATCGCTATCCATTCTTAGGTTAAATTGTGAAGCAATTTACCATTGCCTTCTTCACAGTTTTAAATTTAGAGTTTTCCTCTCTGAGACCTGAGCCCAGTCTAACTTTTTCTTAACATAGGGTTATTTGAATTGAAGGTATTATTTTTTTGCCAGAGAAAAACAGAAAAAAAAAATGAATCGTATACTTGCAATGCAGAGATACATATATGAAGGATAAATTTGTGCTGTGACAGTAGAATTTGAACCTTCCCACCAATAACCCATCTTTTTCTTTTGCTTTATTACAAATAGTGGCCAAGAAGAAGTCTGGTAAAATGTTATCTGATATGAAAGTGAATATAAAGCAGAAACATTGAATTACTGTATTTGGAAATATTGTTCATTAATGCTCACTGAATATTTATGAAAACCAGTTAGGTAGGTGGATTACATGTTTCAGAAGTACTGACAATGACATGTATAATAATCCATGTTCTGGATAAGCCTGCACAGCTATCAACCTACAAAATATTCATTGTTACCAAAATTACATAGCCAATGGTCATGACAATGTTTGATAACTGAAAAATGTATTTATCCAATGATTTTACTGGACTCTGTTGATTTCAATTTAACAGGGAATGACTGCTAAAAACATCCTCTCCCCAAATTTATGGATAAATCCTACAGATGCATGCTGGGATTTCTTCTTAACCAATAAAAATAGACCACATCTCAATCTCATCGGCCATATTTTTGTTCTTTTTTGCTACAATCATTTGACTATATTCCTTGTGTGTGTGTGAACAGCATTCTTACTTTGTAAACTTTTTTGCCTTTTTGTTGGTTTGCCAAGTTTTGACTTGCATATATATTGTTTGCTTAGCATTATTTTTACCCTGTTCTTTTTCTTTCTTTTCTTGCTGTTTATTGGAAACTTTGTCAATTCTGTTTGTTGTGCATTTTTGCCAATTATACTTAACCATGGCCAATTACTCCAAAGGCTAACTTTATCTGCTGTAGTTACAACAGAAATAAGACAGGCATTACTTTTGGAGCACACAGTGTGTTTAGCAGGGTACATATAGGAAGTAGCATTGGAAAGTGCCAAGACGGTACTTGCTTTGATTATACTGTTCAATGAAGATGTAAATGCTGTTAATGCTCATTGTACTCAACCTATTGAGTCAGTAGGCTTCATGCTACCAATTTGTGTGTCATTATTAAGTGAGATTTTTGCAATGTGATGCAGGGCCAGATCTGCAATCATTAAAATGGCTGATAAACTTGCACAACGTGCCCGTATCAAATTTTGCGTGAACCCAGCAAATCTGTTATGGAGACTCTCAAAATGCTTCATCAGGCTTTCTTTAGCTTGAACACAAGTTTTTGAGTGGCATGTGTGTTTCAAGGCCGGTCAAGTGTCAGTTCAAGATGATGAGCATTCAGGGCAACTAATCATCAGCTGAACGCTAGAAAATGTGAGGAAAAAAAAATGTGAACTCATCCATGAAGAACCGTCACTGAACAATCTGTTATCTTTCATACATGACTGGCATCAGTTTTGGGATTGGTCAGGAGTGTCTAGTTTGGGAACTCTCCTACACTATGTTATCTGTGTGTGTGTGTGTGTGTGTATATATATATATATAAAAAAATATATATATATATATATAAATAAAATATATATATATATATAAAATATATATATATATATATATATAAATATATATATTATATATATATATATATATATATATATATATATATATAATATATATATATATATATATATATATATATATATATATATATATATATATATATATATATATATATATATATATATAAATATATATATATATATAAAAATAAAATATATATATATATAAAATATAAAAATATATATGTATGTATATATATATAAATAAAAATATATATATATATGGAAAAAACAAGAGAGACAGGAGAGTAAAGCGGAAGCAGCAGATATAAATTTAAATAAACCCCAATCTCATGGTAGTAGAAGTGGGAGTGTCTGGTACAATTAGACAGTTAAAATAACCTTGATCTATATTTAAAAATATTAAACCCTCAACTTAGTTTGAGACAGAATCACAAAATTAAAGAAAAAACCCTGAATTTATTCTAGTAAAAAATCATTAATAGAAAGTTTATATAAGGAAAATTACTTAAAAATATTTCAAAGAGAAAAATGTTTTGAAAAAATTGATAAGTAAAATGGTAACATCAAAAATTAAAAATAAAATTAAAGCAATATATAGAATACAAATAATAATAATACATATAAATAATAAATAAATAAAAAATGAAATAAAATTATTGAATAAAATAATATAAAATAAAATATTAAATAAATTATTAGATACAAAATAATAAGTATAAAATATAAATTAACACATAAACAATAATTAATATTAATAAAAATTGAATTATTATTAATTAAAAATAAATATTAAATATAAATTAATAATTAATTAATAAGTATAAATAAAATAATAAATAAAAATTAAATTAAATGAAAAATTCATGAAAGATATAACATACAATAATTATTATAATAAAGTAATACATATAATATATAAAAAATAAGAACAAAAATAAAAATTAAAAATTAAGTGAAGTAAGTAATAATAATAATAATAATAATAATAATAATATTAAAAATATTTAAAAGGGCAAGAAGATAAGTGAATTAGAAAAGTAATGAAGGAAAAAGAAAAAAAACCATAACATTGCTAAAAAAAAAATCTATTAAAGATAAAAATATTGATCATAACATATAAGAATATAAAATATCATAAAAAAAACCCAAGTTGGCAGATGGTAATTAGATATGATTGAAATATAGTAGAAATAATGATATATTTGTCAGATAATAACTGATTAAGCAAGATCAATAATATTCTAGATCGGTTTAAACCTACTCCTGTGACAACATTTGGAACTTAACTCATTCCTTTGGTTTAGTAGTATACTTTGATTATTGAATTTAATTATTCTAATCTTCTCCTCTAAACACAGGTTACATCTACCCTTAAAGTTATTAGGAGTGTGAACAAAACCTAGTGGATGACTAAAAAATGATTTTAGCCAGATATATTAACCTCTTAATTGATTTAAAAGAATTGTTCAGAAAGTAAATTACAAATACAAATGAACACAACTGAAATTAGCACTTCTCAACCCCCTATCCCAGTTCAGAGCTTTGGGGTAGTAAGTATCGACCCTGTCAATTATTATAGTTGACAAGTGACACTGTAACTTAGGTAAAAAAAAATAAAAAGTACGTAAAGCAAAAAAAAAAAATGCTGCTGAAAGTAATCCTTCAACCATGTTGGAATGTTCCTGTATAGTATGCACCGCACCAGCCATGAAGATACACAATGTATATTATTAGTTGATGACTGACAATGTAACATCAGTTAAAAAATAATTTTAAAAAAGGCTGCTGGCCATAAAACAATGCTGAAAAAAAAAAATGGCAGTGGCTACAACAGGGGAAAAAAAAAGTGGCCCCTCAACAGTTGGGGGTAAAACATGACAGCCCTGTATACTTGAATAAATTATTATTTTATTTGTTCATATGTGCTGCTCCTTCTTTTATGTGTCATGTCCCTTCAGAATGTAGGCAATCATGGCTCTCCATTTCCTCCTGTGCCTTGTAGCTCTCAATAAGTTTTGTCTTTTTGCTATTTCTCTCAGACCCTTTTCTGCCTTACACTTACTTTAAAACCATTATATCACATGTTGCTTTCCCTTGTCCCTCTTTACCTCTATTCACCCTGTGAGTATCAGATTTTCCAAACCCTCCTTTCTCATTACGTGTCCCAGAAATTTCAGCTCCTAGACATCCTATAACCTTCTTTTGTTCATTGATTTTTTTTTTGTGTCAGCTCCCCCCCCACCTCCACTAGCTTATTTAGATCACTACATTTATTAATTTTGCACATTGCAAGTTGGGTAATGTTTTTACTTGCATGCTTTTGATTGCATTGTTTAAAAAATAGTGTTCATTTTCTTTTTTTTTTTTTATTCTTTCAATAATTATCATATCCCATTCTTTGATAAACTTAATGGGTAAAAAAAGAAGTTTCTTTACTTACATTCTTACTTTTTGACACTTTAAATGACTTTCTAACCTCTTTTCTCTGTTTATTGCATATTGAAAAAATTCTGACCTACTTATTGAAACCCTTCCCACTTGTATTAAGCACAAAGGAGTATATTCGGCCAATAAGTTATCACAAAAAAAAATCCTTCTTTTCAACAAATCAATATTTAATGTGCAAAGCTTGCCTTTTTGATCTTATCAAGTAATATAAAGTAGATCCTATCTAAAAAGAGACAGATACATTTGTAAACATATACATAGCTCAACAATATAAAACATGTCCTGTTACCAAATCAACATTTTGCCCTACATGTGGACCTTGTCAAAATTAGGTCTTAGTGTGCCAATTAGCACACACCAGTTGAGTTATTGTCATAGCATCACAGTTAATATAGACTATTAGACATTACTTGGAGCATTTCTTACAAACAGAATCAATAAACTAGTTGATCATGGTATTAAAAATTCTATTCCTTCTTCCTTTCCATTAACTTTTCTTTTTTTTACAAAATAGAGACAAACATACATATTAAAATGTATCAATTGCTCTCTTCGTTTGTATAAAAACTGAAGTTTCAGAGAAAGACAAAAAGCAAAAACCAGCTTGCCAATTGTGATTAATTGTTTTTTATGGCTCATCAACTTTTTACAGATTTTTTAAAGCCAGGAAATATTTTTAGATTGTAAGAATTTTTTGGTTATAATAATGATTTAGTGATACTCATCCTAGTAATTAACCCATAGCTGGGGAGAGAAGAGATGGATTCATGCCTTTCCCAAGGGTATTTGCACATAAATGAATATAACTAACCAGACTGGAATAGGAACTTGATTCTCTGATTTCTGATTCCATTATACCACCTGCACATCCAAGCTTACGGCACTTGATATTCCAAAGTGGTTACCCATATAGGTAATGACCAGGTTTAAAATTGCTTAACTTCAGTGATCGTACGAGAATCAGTATTTCAATGTAATATGGCCATAAGCCTGTCAATTGAGAATGCAAGATTTAATAACAGCCATTTCCAACATAGTATTAAACTCCATAAAAATTAGCATAAAAGCAATAAAGAAGCTTTTTTATTTTGCTTTGTTTTTTCCTTCATGAGTTTACAAACATTATATTTTTAGCAAAACTGTTCCAGATAAACAAAATAATTTAGGTGTAAAAATGAGAAACATAAAACCTTTTTTTTTTTATCCCTGTCATTATTTTCTTTTGGGATATCAAAGCATTAAACATTGACCAAAGTAAGAGAAAAAAAATCAAAAGTTGTTTGAAGTTTCAACATTTTTTTCTTTCAAAATAAAAAGATTTTCATCTTAATGTTATTTTCAGCATTTAAAGCTTAATATTTCATCAATTTACCAGTAATGTTTACAGTGTCTAGTATTACATTTGTGTCATAAATGCTCATAGATTTGTTTATGGGTTCTTCTTCTATGTGCTATGTCCCTTTAGGATGTGGGTGATCGTGGCTCTCCACAATTTCCTATCATTTATAGCTCTAAGTAAGGCTTGCTGTTTTGCTGTCTCTCTTAATCACTGTTCTGTCAACCATTTAGGCAAACTTGTTAGTGTTATAGTGGAACACACCTATTCTATAGTTAACAGACTCTCCCACCTATAATAAGTAGGAGTAGTAAGAGTAACAAGTCAGTTGCTCAGTGAGTTGGTCAGTCAGTCGATGTCAGACAACTATTAGTCGGATATTAAAGTATCAGCCACCCCAACTAAATTACTGTGTCATTACCTATTATATCAAGTTCCTAACGTTTTGTACGTTGAACCTATTTTAGGACCGACTTAGTACAAATACAAGCCTCCACTGTGAAACCACTACATAACAGTTAGGTAGGTCATTCACTGCTTTTCTCTGTCCCTCTTGCCTTCGATATGTCCTATGAGCATCAAGTTCTTCAAACCTTCTTTCTTCGTGATGTGCCTGAGAAATTGTAACTCTTTCTGATTCTAAGTATAAGTGTCCTTTATGTTTCAATTACCTCCCTCAAAATGGCCGGTTATTCTGTTTTCTGAGCACACTTGTCTGTTATAGAGGCTAGTCAATCCCTGTCGCTGACATCTGCTCATATATTTATAAGGCTAAATTTTCACGCCCCTCAACCTTTCACATTGCTCAATAGAAATTGAACTGGACATGTTGCCCAATACATTGGAATAAACCCAATACATTAAAATAAACACATTTCTATTTTAGAAATGATTTACTAGAAGAGATTTGACTGCTGTCTTTCAGCATCTTTTGCTCAAATAGCACAATATGCTGTTCATCTTTAAACATTTATTTAAAATTAGGAGTTAGATTTATAATATAAATTACAGTAGTCATCTTATTTAACCCTGAATATCCCTCTACGCCCCCCCCCACACGAACACTTTGGGTTAAATAATATGGCTGATTGTTTATTCTTGCTTTGAGATGGCAACCAGTCTAAGAACAAGAAAACCGAAATAAAAAAAAAAACAGCCTGAAGAGAACTAAGCTCCATCTGGCTATCTTGCCTTAGCCACACAATTACTGCTATAGCTGCAGTACATGTGGCGCTCCAACAGTCCTAATGGATTATAGACCTTGGGACATGACATGATGGTCAATAAAATCATTTTATAGACCAATTTGCTGATGTATTAAGCTCAATTTTCATTGGATACCTCTCCAGTATGACCTATTACCAGACCAAGCTAACATTAACAATCATAGTCTTGGCCTGCTTGATAGGTTAGCAAGGGCTTCAATGACCAAATTAGTAAAGAACTGTCCATGTTGGATGAACTCCGGAAGACAGAGGATGTGAGTTCAAATCTTGCCAAAGACTGCTTCTTTATTTCTTAACTGTGCTGCTTAACAATCATAAAATGCAAAATGACCCAAGTATTATATTAAAATAAGCAACAGAAATATGCTAATGGAAAAAAAGATCATTGAAAATTTACAAAAATAAGATGTAATTTATGTCAAATGATTTTTCCTTGCATTATGAAAATATATTATGATAGAATTTGTTTGTTTTTTTTAAATATTTATTTTCCACTGCATCAAAAAGACTAGGAGCATTAAAAAATGTGTATTCAGTAAAGGAGGTCAGATATAATCGACAGAAAAATAATGATATAGCAGCAACCATTAAAAAAGAAAGAGGAAAAAATGGAGACACACAAAATGAAAGAAAAAAGAATTTAAAAAAAAAAATATCTGAAAGGTGAATTTTAAAATTTTTGGTTTGCAGCTGTTGATTTTTCTATAAAACATCATCAAAATATGTCAACACTGGTGTTGGTGGTATGCGGATGGTGTTTTGAGTGGATCCATTGGTATGCAATGTTATTTAAAGAAAGGTCCGGACAAGTGGATGCTACTTCCAGAGGCAAAATTAGTGGATTTTCCCAGGATGTTCCAGAGTGAACATTTAATGAAGAATTAACCGTACAACTTAGTTTGTCCACATCCACACAGCACCAACACATGTAGTTGTGCCCATTCTCCTGGTATGCAGTTTAGTAATTTTCTGAAAGTAATAGTAAGATCATCTGCTGATGCCCAGGCTAAGATAGAAACCAAGATCAACATTAATCTTTCATTAAATGATCTAGCTGATCAGTATTTAAGGTTCAAAAAAGAAGCAGAGGAAACTGGATTTTTTAAGGTATTATCTCCATAAGCAGGTATAATCATTTTTTTTTATTCCCTCAATTAAGTGGGTATAGGTTTATTTGACTATTTTTAGCAGTTATGTGTCTTCTTGCTAGATTTATTCAACCAATACAGTGCAGCAATTCTGAGAGAATTAGAAGTCCTACCAGGATTCATTACAGGCAGCAACAATTTTAACAACATAAGATATGCAGATGATACAGTGTTGGTAGAAGACATGGAAAGGAAAGTACAAAAGCTTGTACAGAAGGTAGTGAAGGAAAGCGAGTAAAAGAACTAAGTATAAACTACAAGAATACATAATGCATGGTTATTAGTAAAAGGGTGAACCCAAAATGCAAATTAAAAAATGGGGATACTAAAATCAAACAAGTACAAAAAGTTAAATATCTGGGAAGTGTTCTAACAGAGGACAGAAAGACATATATAAGCTGAGATCCAAAGACGTATTGGAATGGCCAAAGTTGTATTCCAAAAGCTATGCAGAGTATTATGATATAGAAAATGTTCATTAGAAACAAAGAAAAGAGTATTGAACTATTACATGATATCTGTCCTCCTGTATGGCAGCAAATGCCGGAAAATCTCCTCAAAGATGAAAAAGTGACTTGAAGCAACAGAAATGTGGTTCTACAGAAAGATTCTGTGGATATCATGGATTGAACATGTGAGCAACAACCGGGTTTTGGAGAAAATGGAAACAAAAAAGAAACATACATAACATCAGGAAGAGGCTGTTGAAATTACTGGGATATGTAATGAGGAAGGATGGCTTGGAAAATCTGATACTCACAGGACAGATTGAGGGACAGAAAGAAGCAGCATATAACATACTTGATGAGCTTGAATAAATGAATGGTAGAACAGGGTTCGGGAGAAATAGCAAAAAGATAAAATTTATTAAGAGCTACAAAGAACAGAAAGATGTGGAGTGTCATTATCGACTACATCCTCGAAGGGACATGTCACATAAAAGAAGAATTTGCTTTAATATTATTCCAAGATATTGATTAGATCTTGTCAAGATTAACTAGAAGGGTGACAGTTTTACTGCTATTACCAAGATGTTTAATGTAATTGTGAGAATGTTGTTTTCCCCAGTGATCACACTTTGTCAAAAATACCAGTTAAAAGAATATTTTTGCCAAGTTATCTGGTAATGAGACGGAACACAGGGAGAAATGAATTCATGCCTTTCCAAAAAAATTTAGTTTGTATAAACTTGGACAGCATTTAATTGAAACCTGGTGACTTGTTTGAATTTTCCATGATACTAAGCATATCACTATGGCACTTTTATTTATTGGTGTACAAGCTGATCGAGAGATTGGCTGTTTTTCTTTCCACAACTTATCAACCCTTTGTGGGTTATTTAAAGCCAAACAAATTTCCAGATTGTAGGAGACTGCTTACAGCATTCAGTGTTCTCAAGCAGTCCCTCATGTAAGTGCTGTCAAATCACTCATACTGAGTGGAACTGGAAAGGTGAATTCAAATTCCAGCCTAGTCTGCTGCATTCACTTTCACACTAACGCCTTTACAAAAGATATAAATCTATCTCTTCTTTCTACCCACTCATAGATTAAATATCTTCTACTTTAGATGGTAGTCAGTCTAAGTGAAGGACTGCACTGAATTTAAAACTATAGAGAAAGCAACAGGAAACTACTTCTTTATTTTTCCTATAAATAACACAAATTCACAGATAAAGAATCTACAGAGAGATAGGAACATCTATACCCTGAAGGAATGTGGTATGTAAAAAACAAATATGAACATAGATTAGTTTTATATGCAAAACAGTTTTAAGTACAGATGCTTTTTTTTTTTATTACATCATCTCTTTAATCTTTCTTTTGCCTTAACTCTTCATGAAGGATTTTAATGTGTCACAGTAAACAACAAAGATAAGGACAATAGTCTGAATGTAAATAATGTAAATTCAAACAGATATTCTCATTTCAAGTCACTAACCATTACACTATTTGCTTACCCATGATAATGATTAATATACAGAAACTAATTGAGATCACAAAAAAAGAAAAAAATTACATAGAGTCCGTCTGAAGTCATTATGCAAATCACATGGACAAGTTTGAATTTTATAAAATATTGGTTTTGAACTTTTTGAATTTATTGATGAAATAATAAGGAAAAGGGGCAGTGCCAGTCAGGCTGGTGTAACTAAGGCAGACCTTGTCAGACCAAGCATCTGACAGCCCCCGATGCAAGCAGATTTGCCACTTCTTGCCTGTCTCAATCCCCTTTGAGCCATGAGGGAGGTGTTTCTGGCCAAGTGTGTAGGCTTCTCTGTCATGCAGAGTTGTCCACCAAAATCAAATTCATGTGAATAACCTCATCAAATTCTCTTTGATTCACAGCCATCTCTGCCAAGGAAGGGAAAGGGAATACGGAGAGAGAATGATGATCTTGATGTTCATATGTGAGGTTGTGCCAATATATCAACATTTTGCTGGCTGTTATTGAGAAGAAGGGTCACTACATTAAGATATAAATACTTCAAAGACTTATATATTTGTCATTTGTTCTGTTATAGGTGTTGATTCATCTTTCATGATTTTATTATCTACCTATTGAAGCAAAAAGTAATTTTCTGGTTTTCAGACTACAGTTTTTATAATGAATCCAATAACTTCCATAAAACTTGTTGAAACTACCTCAAAATCTAACTTTAATCTTTGTTTCAATGTCTAAATTGTTTAAAACTTAAAAAATTTTCAAAGCAAATTTGAGTTATTGAGGTTCATGTGGTTTACACAATAACTTTGAACATACAGTACTTTTGGATAAGGTTTTGTAAAATTAAATTTTAAAATTCTAAGTTTAACAAGATAGATGAAGATACTCATCTAAATAATTCCTGAATTAATAAAAAAAAATAATTTCTATTTTCAGTATTGTTATAGTATTGTGCTAATTTGCAGTTGAGTCATAAAAGATAAATTGATAATACTTTTAATTTTAAACCTAAGTTTTGCTTTCTTTCTAGCAGTTTGCACTTTTCTCTACTATCAGGTCATCCCATAAGTTCTGTCCGAATTTTAACTTTTTTTTTAAAATGAACAAAATTTAAAGAGTATTTTATAATGTCTAATGGAGCTAAACATTATTTTTATGTTTAGATGCATTTAAACTGATCAAATTTTATTTCAGAGAACAATAAAATTAAATTTTGTTTGATTAAAACCCTGCTAACATGGAAGTACCCAAGAATCATTTGAGGCACATAATACTTTATGAGTTCAAGAAAGGAAACTCAGCAGCCGAAGCGGCTAGAAACATTCACTCAGTTTATGGAGAGGAATGTGTGAATGAAAGAACTTGCAGAAGATGGTTTGCAAAATTCAGAGGTGGAGATTTCACCCTTGAAGATGAAGATCGAACCGGACGTCCAGTTGAGTTTGATGAAAAGCTTCTTGAAGCAGCCCTTGAAGAAAATCCTGCTTTATCAGTTGAGGAATTGGCAGTGGTTCTCAGTTCAAACCATACAACTGTTCATCGTCATCTTCAACAACTTGGAAAAGTTCCTAAACTTGGAAAATGGGTGCCTCATGAATTGTCTGAAAACAACCTCAAATCCCAAGTTGACATCTGCTCTTCTCTCCATTCTCGCCAACTTGTTTCACCTTTTTTGGATAGACTTGTGACTGGCGACGAAAAATGGATCTTTTATCGAAATGTTAAGCGTCATAGACAGTGGCTTGGTAAAGGGGAAGGACCCCAGCCACAGCCGAGAAGGGAACTTCATGGGCAAAAGGTTCTTCTTTCAATCTGGTGGGATCGCCAAGGAATAATCCACTTTGAATTCTTACCACCTAATGCAACAATTAATGCTCAAATATACTGTCAGCAATTAGAGCGTTTGAACCAAGCTTTGAGGAAAAAAAAAGACCTGCTCTAGTGAATCGAAAAGAGGTGATGTTTCATCAGGACAATGCGCGACCCCACACAGCAAGAATCATGTCACAAAAGATCGAAGAACTTGGTTGGGAGAAAATTCCTCATCCACCTTATTCTCCCGATCTTGCTCCTTCAGACTAGCATTTGTTTCGTAGCTTACAGAATCATTTGGAAGAAACAACTTTTGTAACACAGGAAGAGGTTAAAAACTGACATTTGTGAGTTCTTCGAATCAAAGCCAAAAGAATTTTACAGTAATGGAATTAGTAAGCTTGTTAATAGATGGAAGGAAGTCATAGATAATCAGGGAAAATACATTGGTGATTGAATCTGTAATTAAATGTAACATTTGGTCGCTTGTTTTCTTTATTCAACATTTGGACAGAACTTATGGGATGACCTGATATATCCAAAGAATATATATAGAAAAAAATATATTTATATAAAGTTAGTTAATGAAGCCCTCAATGTAATATCCCACTTGTGAACATTAAAAGCATTGAAAATCTGCAAAGACCTTAACCTTAAGACAAGGCAGTTTTAGGCTCCATCAATTTTCTAGTAATTAGGATTAGTAATGTGACAGAGGTTGGTTAAGGACAAAGAGAAAGGTAAGGATTTTTTTTTTAATTTGTTTTGTCCTGGCTTTTCAACTCTTGGTTGATTAGGTCACCTCTTATAAGCAAAAATGTTTGTGATTGGGGCAGCTGGAAGAAGAGAGGCTAAGAACAAAACAAAACCTCAGGAAATTACCTGACTACAGAATAACTGTATGATCAATAGACACTCGATTGGCAAAGGAAAAGGATGGCTATTTCACTAGACGTATCAAGTTGTCAAAGCAAACCATTTTCATTGGACAGTATTTGGTGATAAAGAAATGATTATGAAAATGGATCAACTAAATACTGTAGAATCTTGACCACAGGCTGCTGACTAGAGAGAGGTTGCAATGTACAGTCGATCTTGGACAGCTATGCTGACCTTAATGGAAGGAAAGGCAAACACTGGTTTTGTAAGTAAAAATGAGGCATGGTGGGTAGGTAATTGAAGGAAGCTTTTTACTTGATTCCAATCATTAATGATGGATAAAAAAACTTGAAAGAGATCAAATAAAAATTCTAATATTTTTTTTATCATTGACACTGAAAAACAAAAGTTTTTCTTTTCTTTTTATTAATACTAGAGTTCACCCAATACAAGGTTTGACAGCTACTCAAAGTAGAGGGATTATTGTTACAATTGTAATGGTAAATTAGGTGTGTGATGAAAGAGGAAGTGGTAAGAAGTGAAGATTATGAGGATAAGGAGGATAGATAATAATTGACTTGAAGAGGTTAATCTGCTTGAAGGGAGCATTCTTCATACATTTGTAATATGAAGGAAATGAGGGTGAAGTGACTATGTGGAAGTAATATGACTTGTAGTAAATGTTTGAACTGGTGGAATTAAAGAAAATAATAAATGGAAATAGTGATAGAATAGCAACAGACTTGTGATGCTGTGTCAGTGGAGAAAGAGGCTGTAGAGTGGATAAGTCTTCTCCACCTGCACAAAAACAAGACTGATTAAATGATTTGCATTGATGATGACTCCCAAATTCAAGTAAATTATTAGATCTTACTATAAAATGTTGTATGAAATACTGAGGTGAAGCATTGTCATCATTTCATTTATCATTTTTAAATAATATCGTAATCTTTGCTATTTTTTTATCATGGATTTTTGGGTGCAACAGGATAAAATAGCACTATTCTGCTTCCATATCTGGGTTGGAGCTGCCCAGACCCCACTTGCCTGTCTTAATAGAATTCAAAATTATCTACACGGCCTTGTGGGGGATGAATTATTTTCCACCTTACAACCACTTTCTCACAGAGGAAACATTACAAGTTTCACCACACTGCTTTTCTAATTTGTCCTAACCCTCTACCTTTTCTAGCTTATTTAATCTTGGGCTTGTAAAAGGTAAAAAAAAAAAATTTAAAAAAAAGCCAATGTAAAAAAAAAAGAATATAGTTAAAACTGGCTTGAGAATGTCAAACCAAAAATTTCCAGACCAACAACCTTGAAATGATGTGACAGCAAATATTAGAGTATCACACCAAAAGCCTTAGTGTCTTTTTCTTCTATATAATAAATGTGAATGTCAGGGTGTCACTGCGTCATATTTTTCCGCTTTACTTCTAGAGGCTCTAGCCCAACATATATCATTTTGGAATCAGGCTGACTCCATGAGCAAATTAAAAACATTCTGGGCCGGATCTGAACATGCAATCCTGAAATTTTGGATTCCCTAGTTTTTGTTACTGTGACTGTTTTCAGATTCTACCATTTTGGCTTCTACTGATAAAAACAATTAAAGGGACACAGCTTGCTAACTTTCAATAGCTCCTGTTCAAATGAAAAAAATATTATTCTCAAATTAGTGTTTTCAAAATAAAATTGTCCATGTTTTCAACTTTACTCTTAGAGGTTGTAGCCCAAGATATCATACTATTTTGAAATCAGGCCAACTCCCTGGGCAAATCAAAAACATCCTAAAATTTTGTATTCCCAAGTTTTCATTACTGCAATTGTTTTTGGTAATTTTTTTTTACAATAAATTTTGTTTGTATGAAAACAATTTTATAATTTGGAAATTAATTTGGGAATAATTAAAATTAATTGCGGAATCCAGCAAAAGTCACCCATGAAATAAAAATAATTGTTTGCATAGAAAGTAAGGACCTATGTACATCAAATTGTCTTTAAATTAAGTGGTGGCAGAAGAATTATCATTGAACTTTTAAAAGGTAAGCTTAAATATTAATGCAATACTTAAATGCAGTGATCAATTTTGAGTTCTTCTGTAGTTTATTGTTGCCTATTCCATCTACTCTTTCCTACCTATTGTGATGAATGCCCAATCAAAAGCCCTCTGCAAGAGCTAGCCTAAATGCATCCTGATTTAAGCTAGTCTTCTATATGCTGTGTCCCTTAAAGAAGTTCCCTATTCAATTTTTGATCAGAGCCCTAGTTTCATAGCTGATAATCAGAATCTTGAATTTAAAAACTTTTTTTTCCTAACTCCTTGTGGTTATCGGTGGAGATGGAGGGAGGAAGGCATATTGATAAATATAAATAATGTTGGTAATACGTTGCTTCCAAACAAAATACAATTTTAAACAATATTATTATTATTTTAAAATTCAAAATAAATTCTTACTTTGACTTTCTTGAGTTAATAGTGAGAGAGGAATTCACTATTCAATTTTAGATCAGTGCCAAAAAGATTCATAGCTGATAATCAGAAACTTGAATTTTAAAATAAAAAATTCATATATATATATTTTTTTCTAACTTCTCATTTTTATTGTGAAAGGAGGAAGACATGAATTAATGTTTTACTAGAGGAAAATAAATACAGCTGCTCAAAAATTAACTCCTTGGAGAGAAAGATCTCATGTTAGTGTGCAATCTGCTATAGGCATGGATATCAAAAAGATGAAGGTATCATACATATACTGCCCATATTGGCAGTTAATAATCAAATTCCATGTTTAAGCACAGATATTACTGCCTACATTATCGTTT
The DNA here is from genome assembly GCA_903632075.3 of Acanthosepion pharaonis. NCBI lineage: Eukaryota > Metazoa > Mollusca > Cephalopoda > Sepiida > Sepiidae > Acanthosepion > Acanthosepion pharaonis. The sequence goes on from CAHIKZ030002454.1 coordinate 61,419, forward strand.
ATAGCCCAGTGAATAATTCTTGCAGATTACTTTTGTCAGATAACCTAAAAATATACACAGGGTGCAGCGAAAGTAATGCCATTTTTTTCTTGTCACATGAAAACATGATTTGTCATGATTACCAAATTATTTAACATGTTCAAAATGCTCCTTTTTATTTTAAATACAATGCTGAACACTATTGGACACATTTCTATATTAATTGCTTGTTTTAATTCAGAAACTGTTTTTGGTTTGAACTTGTAAACAAGATCTTTCAGTACACACTCCACAAGAAAAATTCTGATGGTGTTAGGTCTGATGGCCATTCAATTGCTCCATGTTGTCCTATCCACTACAGCTAAAAAAAAATGGGTATACCTTTGCCACACTATATATAATAGTACAGTATATGGTAGAAATACCATTTTTAATGGCAAGACATTAATGACTTTGGTGTCTTTAGCTAATGTCTTACCATTATGTGGGAGGTATTTCTGGAAAAAATAAATCCAAATTTACAATGGGGTATTTCTGCCACATCCTGTATTACATTAGTTTTGTTCTAATTTGAAATTCTTCTGTTAGGTTAGATGGAGTGTAAAATTGCTATGTAATATCAAACCTCATATATGGCAGTGAATGCTGGACAATTTCTTCACAGATGAAGATTCGACTTGAGGAGACAGAGATGTGGTTCTTTGAAAGGATGCTGAGAATACCCATGGATGGAACATGTGAGCAATAAGGAAGTTTCAAGGAAAATGGAAACATAAATTTCTTGGACACATAAGGAAAGAGGGCTAAGAGAATTTGACACTCTGAAGATATATTGAAGGTGAGTGGTGAAAAGGGAAACATTGAGTAACTGACCTAACAGGCTTGTGTAAATGGATGGCAAAACAGGAACTGGGAGGGGGAGCAAGGAGATAAACATTGCTTTGAGATACATAGTATAGGAAGTTGTGAAGAGTCATGATTGCCAATGTTCTGAAGGGATTCTACACATAAAAGAAGTATACTTCTGGATATATCACATGCTTAGATAAGTATAGATAAGTATTAAATGAGAAATTAAAAAATATAGATATCATTTGATATATTTGTCTACTAAATCTTGTCTGTGGTATCCTTGATTGCAAAAATAAGCATTCATATTAAGCAACTTAGTCAGGTGAGGCTCAAACCTGCTACTAGTAACATGTATTTTTGTTTTACAACCTGCTATATGGACAGGTGGTTGGCATCTAAACCAGCTTCCCAACTAGTTTTTACTGGTCAGGAAAGTGTCAGGATGAAAAAGAAGACCTCTCATAGAGCAGATGAGCTTATAATAGGAGCTAACAACCAACTCCTGTGCATATATATATATATATATATATATATATATGTCTGTGTGTGTATATATTGATATAATAGGAAAGAACTGTTAGATTGATGATCCAAAGTTCTTTAGTATTTTTGTTTTTATTTTAAAAAAAACAGTGCTCGATACATAAGTAGAACGTAGATTATAATTATTTTTTTTTAAAAATATGATTCCATCGCGACACAGAAATTACTATGTTTCGAAACTGGTCAGCAGTATTTAAGTTTAATTTCAATATTAAACCTTAACTACTGGGTGGCAGTTTCATTCTCAAGCTTTGTTTTGGAATAACTAGGTATGGAATGTTTTACTCATTTATAGTTTTGAAATGGAGGTGTGCTCTAGGGTTTGCTTTTTCTTTATCAAGGGGTCACTGCTTTGATGGAAGTAGGGGTGTTTGTGATATATCAAGTTTTTGGAGTCATGTAAGGTGGAGTTGGGTTTTTTTGGGGGTCTGGATTAGCCAGCAGCCAAAAGTACTACAGTTAAGGTTCTTATTTAATTTTTCTTGTGTTCTTATAATTTTATTCTTTACACAGGACATTAATTATGTAAAAATTGTCTGAATGTTCTGTATGCTAAAGCACTTTTAGCTATACTTTTAGACATTATGAAGGACGGTTTTATTTTTAACTGAATATATGCATCATTTTATGTATGAATCTAGAGTTGTAGGAATGTTATATTTTCCAAACATGGTCAACACATTGTGGCTGTGTTCATAGTTGATATTATTGAGTGTTGGCTTTTTCTTTCTTATTAATAATGCTTCCATTATTTTTAGTCTTTTTGTACATGTGGATGATGCTATTATATTTGTATTATCAATGAGTATGTTGCAGATGGAGTTTGGTAGGTCTCCATGTGTATTTAAGTGTGACCTAATAGAGCTATGGCCAGAGAGATGCAATGTGAGTCTTCATGTTAGGCATGTTGTTATATATACAACATAATTATTTATGAATTTGGTTTGATTAGAAACATTGTTCCTTAAAGGACATGTGAATTTGTAAATAATATTGGTTCTCTGTAATTTAGATTTTGCAGGTGAATTATTGTTGTTGACTATGAGGTTTGCAGCTTAAAATTTTTATAGTTGATAATTTAATTTTTCTGTTTTTGTCAACTGGAAGTTTTAATGAAACTTGTGTGTGTGTATATATATATATATATATATAAGGCTAGAATGGGGTCTCAAGCCTTAAATGGCAATCTTCCTAGTGATAGTTGATTGATGCATATTCTATGGATTACCAACCCTTAGATTTAAAGAAAAATTTTTCTTGGAGATAATAAAGATTTTATGATACAAGTCTTACCAATTAACCCATAGCTGGAGGGAAAAGAGGTAGATTCATACATTTCCTGAGAGTATTTGTGTGTAATGAACCCAAGTGAAATTGGAAATTGGCTACGCAATTAACAATTCCTATCTATTATCCATTAAACAAAACTTACAGCACCTTGTATTCTCAAGCAGTCACCCATCTAGGTACTAACTAGGCTTGATGTTGCTTAACTTCAGACATCCTATGGGAACCAGTGTTTCAATGTGATGTGGCTGTAAAACCCTAGAGATGGTGTCTCGGAAAAAATACTTGGTGTACTTGGACTACTGTGAGTGTCTAAGTTGATCTGAGAAGAGCATCCAACCTGCTAAAAAATCTCGTCTCAAATCCTTTGTCAGGCAGGATCCACCTTGCTTTATGCAAAATTAATAACAATCCTGCTTCAACAAAGAAAAACTAAATAAAAATGGCTGTATGTATATTAAGCAACTTATTTTGCAAATTTTGTTGTTTGGGTAATGTGAAAAAAAAAAATTCTATTGCTCTTACTTGAATGTTTAATAAACATGTATGATTCATCATGTGATCAGTGTTTTGAATTTTGTGGAAATAAAACTAACGAAGCCAATAAGATCTTCGTAGGCATTTTAATCAAGAGGCACATTTAATGAGTAGACTCCTTCTGAGTAGGAACAGATCCACACTTCATTAAAGGCCATCAAATAAAAAATAATCTCCACATGGAATTAGATGAAAACAAACAAAAGCAAAAATTAAAACATAGCTAACAGTTTGAAAATATAGTGATAAGCACTTTCTGCCTGTTCTAGAATCATTCTTGACAAAACAAAAATATTATCAAGGGTCAGTGTTAAAACAGATGTAAACATTAAAACTTTTCCCCTTATTTTATACTCCTTTCTCTTTCTCATTATCTCTAATTGTAAACAACCTAGCGTGTCTCTATGGCATTAATACATCATATATATAATGTAGCCTGATGCTCCCTCAACAGAAGGGTGAAACATAAGTTGCTAAGGTATTTATAATTCATATATATATATATATATATATATATATATATATATATATATATATATAACAAACTGGAAAAAGTTTTTTGTGAAGTGTTTCATCCATTAGGACCTCATTGAACTGGATTTGTTTACGTTGTTATGAAGTCCTAATGAAACATGTCATAAGAACTTTTTCCAATTTGTCATAAATCTTTTCTTTCAAAACTGTTCTTAATATATCAAAATTTATATATCATCATCCTATATATATATATGTATGTATATATATATATATATATATATATATATAAAAGGTGGACATTGAAGTCAACATAAGGCATATGGCCTGACAATTGTGTTTACGCATGAAACAGACTGTCGCTTCTGGGTGTCGAATTCAATATCCATTTTGATATTTACATGTGCACTATCTCTGATATTGAGCACTTTAACCATTAATATAGCATACCATAAAACTATATTAGCTCTCAATAAAATAATCTAATCGGTTAAGCACTATTACTGCTGATAATGCAAGACTATCCTAATGACTGAGTTCTCTGAGTGACTTGTGTGTTTATGAAAAAATAAATACACAAAAATTTGCCTTTCTCTCTGCCATGTGTCAATGGCCTAGGGGTTAGAATCTCTGACTGATACCAAATCAGTCGGGTTTTGGTCTTGGCCTGAAGCGATCAGATATCTAGCCACACTGATGAGCTGTGATACAGTGAAACAGTCTGTCTATGAATGACTATATATATCACTTTAAATGTTATTTTAGTGGATATTCATATTTGAGTAGATGGTCCATTTATTTATTAAACAGTATATTTATTTTCATCTACTGGCCTGAATACTTGAGAAATCTTATTAAAGAAAAATATGCATTTTCCAGCAGTATTTGAATCTTATCCCCCGCTGTCCTGGGTAGAGAGAACCTTTGTTAGATCCACCATGCTTTAACCAACTCAACCTTGAAGAAATTTTGCTGATTGAAAGTGTAGTAAAATGAGTTATCCTTAAACAGTTAAGGGACGCAACTCTTTCCGTCTGAAAATCTCTGCAACAAAGCGATGTACACCATATATATATTGAAATGTTGGTCTGCCAATGTCTCAAGCAACCTGCTTTTATGGAGCCCAGACACACCTCATTAGCATGTGTGTACAGCGGACTGCATTGACTATTGGGATTGAGAACCGTGAATATTAAAAAAAGCCAAAACGGACGCCATTTTGAATCTTTTCTTTCCTTTTCAACCCCAGGCCAGGAAGATTTTGGAGAGCGTTAATCGGACGATAGGCCGTTTCTATTTTCCCTATTCACTCCCCATGATCTCATGATCAAGTTTGACAGTTAATATTTTTTTTGGTGATTCTATCTTGGTGGGTACTTCTTCAATCAGTTATTAAGCTGCGAGCCTCGCCGTTGCTAGTGATCCTGTCTGAGGTCTGAGGGTTGAAAAACCGCGTCCCTTGGAAGGCTACTGATATCAGAGTCACTGCCTGATGGGGCTGGCGTGAACCAGAGCGATGCCTCACTGGTCTCAGATTCTGAATTCGCTCTCATCGCTTTTCCAGCGGTATTTTGCAACTGCATCGACGGGACGCAGGAAATTAACGTGTCTGGGGAAAATATTCGAAATTATCTAAGATTGGGCTGATCACCTCAGTGACGCATGATTCAAATCTTTAGAAAGGACAACAGAACGGATTTTTTAATCCACGACACAAACTTTCTTCAGCCTCTCTCCGGTTACAGAAAAAGACTAGATGGGTTGGTTTAATTGCCCTTCAAACCAATGTGGTACCTATGCAATGTGTCTAAAAAGAAAAAAATGGATAGAGGGTGAGACATCATCTTCCGGGTCACGTTGTAGATAGTATTTGCTTTTTGTGCAGCCCGTCCTGGCTGCTTTGGTATGAACAATTCTCTGTGGTTCCACCAGCTTAAATTCCATTTCCAACATATATCGATATTTTGCGTAGACTGAACCGTAATAATAAGCACTCAGCCAAGATAAACTTCTTAAACTGCTCGCTGGTGAATGCGGTGCCATTGTCGGTTAATATCTCCGTTGGGGGCCACGTTCAAAAAGATGCTGTTTAACTGACGGATGATAGAAATTGCATCTTGCCGACGCAAGCAGTCGCCATATCGCAAACCTGGATGGACCACAATCAATGAGTGTCAGGAAATGCTCGCCGTTGTAAAGTAACAAAAATCGCCAAACGGTCCAGTGGTTCCTCACGCTCAGCTGCCCTTTCTTCCAGCGAAGCGGGTGCTGGGTCTATAGACTGGCACGCCACGCAGCTTCTGACCACTCTCCTGACGTCTGTTTTTGTCTCCTGGGTCAACCAACTTGGCGAAATACAGTGTCTGGCTTGACTCCAGGGTGCCCACTTTGTTGGTGGACTGCTTTGATTTGATTAAATCGAACGGGACTATTGGACGCAAGCGCAGGCTGGTTGCCGCGGGCTCAATGGTTTTCTTTAGCGGCGTTAAAGCCACCTTTTGCGGCACAGATCGTTAAACAATCTGCTTTGTTGAGGCTGATTTGACCAGGGACACCTCCATTGTCAGTGCGTACTCTTGCACTAAATTCAACGATATCTATAGAGCCGTCAAAATCGGATAAGCATGTTCGCTTTGGTGGCATTTAGTCCGCACCCTGGCCCTCCCGGAAAAAGGTATCAGAGATTTTCTTATAACATAAGCGGAATCAGTGAACAGGCGCAGGGTGGTTCGACTTCAGAGGATCGCCGTTGATCCCCTTGATGACAGCATCGAGCTCCGCTCAGGTTTATGTGCTGGAGTCCCTTTCTGGACGTAACCAGCAAGCATCTTCTACCACGGCTCCAGCCGTGAACTATCGATCGACCGGTTTAAGAGGCTCGTCAACTCACACAGAGGTCTTGGCTGTCAACGCACCATCTAAAGAAAAAAGATGGGTCTTTTTTTTGCGTACTTTGCGAGGACCTCCTTCATCATGGTGTTGAGAGGGCGTCGTGAACTTTCGCATCCCATCCAGTGGTGACGTCAGATGCTCTCCGCTTGAGAAACGCCACCGCAACACGCAGCCAGCCACCTACAGGAAGGTGTCCAACTAACTTGCCGCACAAGGAAAATATGCAAGCGGCGTTGACAACAGATGGCATGTTTGGGAGTTCGTTTCCGTTTCCAATACAGGACGTTATCTTTCCCCAGACCTGCAAACCATGCGCACCCGTGCACCATAAAAAACCGACCGGTTCCTTGCTGAGAGGCCAAAGTTAATAATAATAATGCTCCTTCATAATAATAATAATAAAATAAAGACTGAAATTTCGTTCACGTACCGTCATCAATATATGCAGATGAATTTGCAAATGTGTTGCGCTCATAAAATATCGTTAGAATGGCGTCAACAATCATCTGCATAATCGATGGCGAAATTAAGTCCAAACCCCATGCGGGTCAGGCAATACCGTTGCCCCTTGATAATGCTACGGTTTTGATAGGGCCTACAGTGATTATACGCACTTGAATATATGCCTATAAGATCCAGCACAGATACATTTGATCCTGCTTGTCGCCATTAATATTTCATCGGTACATAATTTATTCCATTGGTAAAAGGGTAAATAAAAATTCGTTCAGTTCTCGATAGTCGATATATATCATCGCATTTTGTTTGTTGTAAAAGAACCGCCATTAGCGGGATTGTACCCTTTGGGTACAATTATTTCTCTGGATAATATAACCAACCACTCCGGATAAATCCAGGATTCAGGAATTCAATTGTAAAATGGGAAACTTTTTTTGGGGGATATTATATCCGGCACACTGTATATATAGCTTATATATGGCGGTTGATCAGTAAAACCATTTCAAGATACCGTCCAGGACTTTGGCATTTCTTCGAACTAAAAAATAAGTCAGATTCCAGTTCCATTTTGCACCTTTAGAATGAAGACCTGTTTCAGTGAAAGAAACGCCTGACCCAAATCGTTTTCGGACACCACCCAATTTTTGAACGTCCATTCCCGAGGAGCTGATGAAAAGTACTGTTTTCGAATGACATATACGATATATATATATATATATATATATATATATATATATATGTGTATGTCTGTACATATATATATATATGTACAATATATATAGCGAGCCCCCGCCAACAAGTCAGAACTGGAATATTTTAATTTAGATACAATAACAAAATGACAAAATAACAGAAGGGTCTCAAAACCAATGTGCAACAAAATAACAATGGTAACTTATGCAACTGTAGAAATAAAATCAGATGCCCATTAAATTGAGCTGGTAAAACGGGAATGTATAATTTGAAAAAGAAGTAACAAATGGTCAAATTTCCTGGACAGCTTGCACCACGTGGCCATTTCAAGCGCAGATAGTACACAACACATCGTCTCTTAAGCTACCAAACCTTAGATACTCAACCTTCGGCAGTCTTTGGATCAAGTGGAATTTCCGCCAAAAAAATAACCTTATGGGATCAGTTGTAAGGTGAACTTTTTAAAAATGAGCTGTTACAATTATGCGGCTCCGCGTCATCTTTAGAATATTCCGGGCTCTGGCCAGTAAATCTTAGCCCAGCTCATTGAAATTTTGACGATGCTAAAAAAAAAAAATCGACTTGCGTTGTCTGGGAGTCCTGCCAGAAAAAAAATCTAATTTAAAACCCCATTGTTCCACCGAGACATGCTAGCCTCCCTTCCCTCAAATCGGCCAGAAAGACATCTACTGTTTCATCCGGTTACTGTATCGTTCGGTAAACTGCCTCCAGGCGACAAAGGGGTCTTTTCTTTTTTTGCTATTTTTAGAGCTTGTTTTATTTCCTCCCAAGTTCCGTCATCCATTAGCTGCTGATTCAGCGTAAGCTCCTTTGGTGATTTTTTAAGGATAACCAGTTTGGGATTTTTAATTTTACATAGCCGGCAGAATTTTCGGCCTTATCCCACCAAGAGACCACAGACGGGCCAGCGGGTTATTTTAATTGAACTCTGATTTTTTTAACTTCATGTCGAATCTGTCCATGCTGTAATAATATATATAAATAGCTTGTAGCAAATGAGTCGACTTAAACAGTGTAAGGGACGCAACTCTTTCCGTCTGAAAATGTCTGACACGCTGCAACAAAGCGATGTACACCAAACACGGGTGAAATGTTGGTCTGCCAATGTCTCCAAGCAACCTGCTTTTATGGAGCCCAGACACACCTCATTAGCATGTGTGTAACGCGACTTTGCGTGACTGCACGAGACCGTGAATATTAAAAGTCACGGACGCCATTTTGAATCTTTTCTTTCCTTTCTCAACCCACAGGCCAGGAAGATGCGAGAACGTTTGCGAGGTAGGCCGTTTCTATTTTCCCCACAGTAAGGCTTTTAGCAAAATCCTTCTTGTCATAGATTTGAAATTTTCATATCTGCTCAGTTTCATATCCTAACATAAAGAGCAAATTCTAGAGAATCAATGGATTTTTTATTTATTAATCCAACAGATTTTATCACTTTAAATGTTATTTTTAGCGAATACTCATATTTGAGTAGATGCTTCATTTATTTTAATCTACCAGCCTGAATATTTGAGAAATCTTATTATAGAAAAATATGCACTGTCCCTATTCCTGCTATTATCTTATATTGGTGAGTTGTGAATTACCATGATTGTTCTTGGAAGAAATAGTGAGAGCGACATTTTTAAAGATGATAGTTAACAGGAAAACCGGAAAAGTGTTCCACAAATGAGAAGTGCATGAGAAGAAACCATTAGCATAGAACTTATGGTTACAACTAGCAGCTGATCTAATACTACACTTAAAATCATGAAGTTGAGATAACAATGAGGAAAGCTCCTCAGAACAATTACCATGAAAATATTTACAGAAGAGACAGAGAGAAGTTATGTTATGGTGGTAGGAAAGTGTATGAAGCCAAGATGCCAAGTCAAGACTTATAACATTGCTGATTCCATTTGCAATTTTGTCCAGAATCTCTTAGATACACAGCAGAAGCACCAGACTAGATGTGGCAGTAATATTTGATACACAGATGAGTAGTAGATTTATAAATGTGCAAAATAGATTCTGGTGAGAAAAATTGTCTAGCATGCCATAGTGAATTGATTTTAGCATACCTTTAATCTTCCTCAGGTGTTTGTTATGTTCTAGAATGTTCAATCCTGCTATGAGAAGATACATGCTTCAGCTTTATTATGTTTCTGTTAACTACAATTCAGTATTGTAACTACATATATATACACATATAACCTATGAGAGTTGTAGGTGTCCCACATATACTGTAGCAGTCACTGTGTCTACCTCATCCTTCTCCAAGCCAGATTTGAAGTCAGAGTTGTTCTTCCTGAACTGGTTTCTATGTGAGGCAAGAGAACCCAACCTGCTCTGTTCTTTAACCTACAGCTGGGATGAGACGAAAGGGATTTATGCCTTTTTAAATGGCATTTGTATGAAAGTGAATGCAACAGGCTAGCCTGGAATTTGAACTCAGCTTACTGATTCCACTGATATCTGTTACTATTTACACATCTGTAACTACTGAGTTATGCTTTATAAAAACAAAAACAAAAAACATAAAAAACAATCAACATTGGAAGCTTGCTGATAATTTCTTGCCAGAAGAATTTATCTTCTAAGTTAGTAGTTTCTACCCCCCTTTTGCCCAATGCACCCTTTTCACTGTGAGTCAGAATGTCATTCTCCCCATTTCCAAGATTGACTCAAAATGTGCATTCCAAATAATATGCATATATTATTTAAAATCATTCATTTCCATATTAGTACATATACATGGATTATTGTTATAGAAGAATTTTACAAATTTAAAAGCAACAGAAAATATTGATGAATTTTAAAATTTGAATACATGTACAGTAATTTGTTTTAACTCATAACTAAGTATTAAATAAATAAACAGAAGCATACTTCAATAAACAAAATGCAATAAAATTCCAGGGTATTGTAATTCAATAAACAAAATTCTGTAAATAAAAAAAAACAAGAAAAAGTAAAATATTTTCCTGCCCCCCTGAATACCTGAAACTGCCTACTGGAAGAGAATTCCATCCTGGTTGAGACCCCCCATTCTACTAAGGTTTAGTTGTGAGGCTTCTTAACAACAATGACAAGTCATATCATCACTTGATATAAATTTATGGCCAAGAAGTTTAAAAAAGATTTAATTCTGTCTTTCTCAATCCTATTCTTTTATCATCTTTTCTCCTCACTAGTCTTCTCATTCTCTTTCACTCCCAAGTAACCCCTTGCATCCTTGTGGCATTATCACCTTACTTGGGGTGAAATGATAAAACAAAAACTCAGACATTGTTGATTATAAAACTAGCTTTCTTCCTATATCATAACTTGTCATGACTTTCTAATCTTGACCTTTTCTGTGTTTAAAACATTGCAATGATCGAGTCTGTAATTTTCTTTCTTTCTTACTCCCTCATCTAATCCTCTGCTCAATAAATACCATTTTTCCAGAGTGATTCTCACATCAATTGCCAATAAATGCAACCCAATGATATAAAAGATTTGGATTCTAAAATGCTATCTCTCAAAAGAAAATTACTTACAAGAAGATAGAGACGGCAAGAATGTTATCTTCTGGCAAGGGTAATCTAGATGTTCCTTAACAATGTTTAGTTTTTTTTTTTTTATGACGTATCAGCCCATTGGGTCATCTAATGCAAAAGCCTTAAGAAAGTCTAAGTCCACTCTGATTTGGGATGTAGAAAAAAAAACAAACAAAAAAACAACAACAACAGAAAATAAAAAACCATGTTGGCAAACTCTCTTGCATTATTTCAAGAGAATTCAGCTGAGATGATCAAAGGCTGCAATTTCATACTGGCTTATATTTTCTGAGTTTGGTTTCTGCTGTTGATTGACTGAAATTCACAGACTTTTGCAAAAGCTAATTCTTTGATTTGGTCAGAAAAAAATGACCAAGAGATTTATATGCTTGTTGAATTTAATCCTCAGAAGCACAGTTTGAGTTAAGAGAATACCAAAGTAGTCACAAAAATAATTATAAGATACACATTTTATTGCTAAAGGCAGTCCTTGCTGCTCTTCTTATAAGAGGCTGGTTCTTTGAAAAACCAGGACTTTTAAAAATTTCTAGGGCACATAATGAAGATAGCAGGCTTGGAAAATCTGATACTCATGGGACAGATTGAAGGCAAGAGGTGACAGAGGAAAGCAGCCCATGACATACTTAGTGATCTTGATTAAATGGATGGCAGAATAGGGATTAGGAGAAATCCCGCCAAAAAGACAAAATTTATTAAGAGCTTAATGGGCATGAAATTATGGAGAGCCATGATTGCCTACATCCTGAGGGGACATGGCATATAAAAAAGATGTGCCATTTTATAGTATCTAATAAAAGTTTGTCTTCTTTATGACTTAATGGATTCCTCCACAGGAAACCATTTTTAATCATTAATCTGAGAAAGCAATTGTTTCTAATGAACATAACTGGAGTTTTTAGAGTAACATTTTGGTTTTGTAGCATTTTGCAGTGTTAGACAAAACTATTCCCAGTGCAGCATATCCTATGTTCAATTTCCTTATTACCTATATTAAATTTGTTATAACCAATTCAGACATCAAGGTATTTGAAGTGTTTAGTATGTACTAATTCCACATGCTGAATTTTTGTGCCATCATTGCTTTAATTCCAGTCACATATCATAGTTTATGTTTGGGAAAGCTTCATCCTAAATTCTACTCCTTGGAACACTTGGTAAAGAATGTTGAAAGTTCTTATCTCAACTATAATTACCCATATCATATGCATAACCGCGCCCTCATCATCAGTACATGGGTCTCTTGAGGGAAATAGTAGTAGATGTCTTCTATTTTCATGGCAGAACATTTAACAAATGTGTAAAAACTTTATTTTATGGTCATTTTTTCCATCAATCAAAAGCTGAAAGAAAGGAAAAAATTCTGATGTTAATATTATTTCCTAATTTTAAATATAATTAGAAATATTTGCATTTAAAAATGTTGTTTACTTTGTGTAAATGCTGTCAGTATAAAAATATCATTGCATTTTTATTTTTGAAGATATGTAAATTTTAAATATCTTCCAAAATTCATTTAATTATTGGATTTTAATAAAACTTTTGGTATTCATGTAAAAGAGAATATATTTTTTTTGTAAAGCAATGACATTTCAAAATTTTACAGAAATTTTGTTTTTGTATGTGATTGTACTTCCTTTTTTTTTTAACTTGATGATTTTCAATTGTGACTCAAGGCAGATTACATTAACATTTACATTGTTTAAAGACTGAAAAATAAATACTGAAAAAAAAAAATGAGAAGTTGGAACCTAAAAGAAAAATTGTAATGATTGCCTTGGTGTGAAATTTAAAAAATAAAAATAAAATATAGCTCTTTTTGAAAATTTTTTATTTTTTTAAATTATATTCTATTGTCTGGAACAAAAAACAAAAAACAATAAATTTTGATATTTGTCTAGAGATTTTTTAAGATTTTTTTAAAAAAATTTTCTATAATATTGATTTATTTACACTATTTACATTGTTCAGACTACTGTCTTCATCTTTGTTGCCATATTCACAATGTTTCAGCCATTGCATGCTCCAGCCTTCTTCAGGTGATTGGAATTTTGAACTGAACCCATTATTTTGTCCACTAGGATAGATTGTTCTAGTTCCATGCCCCTTCCGGATGTTTCAGTATCAGTTATCTCTCTTTAACTGAACTCTACAAGTTTTTGTTCACCTCTGCTGTAGTCAGGAATTGAATTCACAACTCACTGGATTCAACCAATACTTTTATTCACTGAGCCATCTCAGAAATATAGACAAATATTAATTTAATAATTTGATATTTTTAAAGAAAACTTTATTCTTTTTAAAGGTGTACCATACTAGGATTTTCTTAAAAAACTTGATGTTCTTTTATAAATTAATATACAATGATATTGGGAAAATATTCTCTCCAAGTATTGGTTGTTGAAGTATTATTTTTAATTATAGGTGCATAGGCTTGTAATCATTTCTGCTTGTCAATTGACATGTTTCTTGCACTAGCTATGTCATAACTAAGATGTATTGGCTGAAAGAACAAATAAATGTATATCTCCTACATTTCAACTGAATTTTCTACAGAACTTTTAGAAGAATTAACAATATCTTATAAGTTAATATTGTACATAGAGCCATATATCATACATGGAATTTAGGTAACTGTAATGTGCAATTTAAAGAACAAATCTTAAATTTTGCTAATAATAATTACAGAATGCTTTCCTTTATTTTATAGAAGATGAAGATGAGGATAAATATACAATTTCAAAGTATGACCCAAGAGTAGATTATTTAAATAAGTATTTATTTTTTTAGACTAAACTAATTTAGTTGATAGTGAATTGGTTTTTTTATGTCTGTAAACCACTGAAATATTGTCCCATTATTTTACATATAAAACTCCTTTTGTTCATTGTTCCAGTATTTCACTTCTATGTAAGCTATAAGATTTTTTTTATTTTTAAAATAAAATAATCTGCTTCCTAAATTTTTCACAATGAAAATTTGATTTCTTTAAATATCATAATGACCATTGTTACCAAAAGTATTTATCACTTGAGACCAAAAAAATAATCAATGTATCAGTTTATTAGCCTTCTACCTCTTTTTGGCAAAATACTTGAGGCTTTAATTGACTTTGAATTGGTTAAGCATCTCACCTTGCAGTGTCTTCTTTCAGATAAACAATATGGCTTTCGCTTATCTAGGTCAATTGCTGAGGTGTCAACAATTGTTGCTGAAAGAATCTATCAAGCTTCAGATAAGAATGTTGAAGTTTGAGTTTGTTGCTTTTGATATCTTGAAGGCATTTGACAGGGTTTGCCACATTGGTTTCTTCACAAGTAAAAAGGATATGGTATTTTTTAAAAATCAATTTTGCCCCAAGCAAGGCAATAAAGCTACTGAAACACAAGGGGTTACTGAGTGTGGAAGACTTACAAAAAAATATTGCTATGGAGCAAGAATAGAAAAAGTAATCAGGAGGACAATAAAAAGTGATTGATATAGCATTTAAATTTTTGGAGATTAAAGTTGGCTGGAAAGCATGGAGGTGGAAAGGGGATCTACAAGCAAGTAGTCTGACAAAAGAAACTGTTAGCATGGAATTCCTGGTTACATCTAGCCAACTCAATTGTAAATTGATGAGACCTAATCTCCAGCCTAGTACTGTGCTTAAATTCAATATGTCTAGGCACTATAGTGAAGAGCTCATCCGAACAGTTACCATAAAAGTATTTATATTAAAGGTGAAGGAGAAATATTACAGGGGTGAGAAAGAGACTGAAGCTGAGCCACCAGGACAGGGCCAATAATATTTCTGATTCTTCTTTGGATTTTATCAAGGACCCTAGATAAATAGGAGGAGCACTGGACCAAACGTGGCAGCAACATTCTAAGCATTGATGAATTGTAGACCTAACAGTAAATTCAATATAGTCTTTTCACTTCATGTCAGCCAAGACATTAGCCTGAGAAGGTGCAACAAGTAAATCTCCTGGAAGTCAGAATCAGCATGCTGATGGAGGGCAAAGAAGGGTCTCTAAGATGATTAATGTAGAGCAGTTTAGTTTTAGAGGCATCAGTGCCCTCTGGCATTGGAGCATGGCTTGTTTTAGATATCTAGTTTTAGTTTATACTTCATCCAATACATTCTATTCTAAAGTGTCTTGTTTTAAATATCGAGTTGTAGTTCTTGTACTTTATTCAATGTTGTTCTATCCTTAAATGCCTTCTTGGATTGGAGTGTATTTTGTTTTAGATATCTAGTTGTAGTTCTTGTACTTGATCCAATGGGTTCTATCCTTAACTGCCTTCCTAGATTGGATATGTCTTGTTTTAGATATCTAGTGCTGGCACTGCCTTTTATTTGTATAGATTTACTATAAATTTTTCTATTTTGGAATAACAGTGAGAAAATGTTAAGATCATCATAGATTATCTATAAATGTCAATAGAATGCATCACATTATTGGCACAGGGAAATTTATAGAAATTCAATACAATGATCAAGTATATATGTACACAGATGTACATGTCATGTGTCTTGAAATATCTTGGTAGAGTTAATGATTATTAATTTGAAAGATATTGAAATATTTCTGAAACCAATGTCCTTTGCTGCAGGAAATTCTCAGTTGGTATCTAAAACTCAATGCCACATCTCATACTTTTGCAATTACTCTGGATTTCCTTAACTTTTATCAGTTTGGAAAAAAATCAGTGTTATTATTTCTCTCTTTTAATAAACTACAATCATAGATAACCAACTTGCAAAGTCCTTTTCCCCCACTTGAGGACAGTCATAAATGTTTTAATACTGTGGCATTCCATTTAGGTATGCATCTACCTTAAATGCTAGGTTACAACTTAACTTTAATTTCAATTAATGTTTCTCTGATGAAAAAATAATTGTTGGTTGGTTGATTTTGTTTTGTGGCAAATCAAACTCTATAGGTTATTTGATGCTGAAATCAAAATAACTTTTAAGCAATTTTATGTCTTCAGCTGCAGACATTTTTTTTTTAGACATTTTTATACTTCCAGATAAACGTATGTTTTTTTAGATATATAGTTTGTAGATGATAAAATGTATGCCCAGGACCAGAAAAAAAAAATGAAGTTAGAACAGTTCATTTTAAAAGATTAAATTTTGGTATGAGTAATGTTTTTAGGCACAGTGGGTAACAATAAGAAAACTGGCAAACTTGGACCTTCATGCCTGAAAAAAAAATGTGTCAAAAGGATAGTTTTTCCTTTGACACCACTATTATTTTAACTACCTTCACTCCTCACCAGTGTTTATTTTTTAAAAAGCGATGATAATAATTGTAATAAAACATAATTATATGAAAGAGAATTTATACATTTTCTTTGTTCTTGAGAATTTACAAAAAAAATAATAAACACTATTTATTTATTAGATTGTTCACTTACAAGAATGATTTTAGAAGGAACAGGAAACCTAACAAGAAACAAAGGATAAACCTAAAACTCCTGTTTCATATATCTATAAAACAGAAGGTGAGTATGTGTGTGTGTGTGTGCTATTTATGCATGTCCACATTTCTTGACAGATTTCAAGGAAATTGTACACATATATATTGCAAATTTACCAACATAAGTCAAGACCAACTTTAATCTCTAGCCCCCCCCCCCAGCTTTGGTAGAAAAATCAATAAAACTGAAGGTGGGTATGACTTTTTACAAAGTCCAAGGCAAAGTTACATGCAAACAAAACTTTTACTGGATAAGTTGATGTTCTTTGTACTTAATGCAAAACATATAGCTTATGTTATGAGGTTTATGTACAGTGCTTGATAGTCTTCCTGTTACATTGACTTCACACAAAAAAAAAAAAAAAAAAAAAAAAAAAATCAGGTTTTTTGTACTACTTAAAATAAAAACTTGAATAACTTCCTCATTTTTTATCCGATTTTCTTCAAACATGTCACAAAAAATTTGCCATCATGCAAGAAATAAGATAGTGTGGTTTTAGTCCTGATTGCTTCCCCATATCTAATGAAAAAGCATGAAAAACTGTTCAAAAAGCCTGTTTTCAGCCATAACTCCCTGGTTTTTCATCTGATGCTTTCCAAATTTGCCATGTAAATTACATATGACACACAAATTGTCTTGCATGAATGTTTGGTTTAGATTATTTCAGTTAAGTGGATGAAATCTGTGACAAACTAGGTCCAAAATTGGCTTTTGCCATTTAGCCAATAGTTTCTTCATATGATTCCATCCTAAATTGGCATTCAAACAACCTTTGATGCAAAGATTGTTTGAGAAGGATTATTGAAGTGTTAAAAGGGAAAAATTCCTGAAGAACCTCTTATTAACCCCAGCTTTACAGTAAAATGCAAAGAAGGAGGGGGGGGCATTCATGCATTTGCACTTGCAGTTGAATCAAGCTCTGATGATTCATCCCTGTTTTTGTTTGATTATTAGATTTGTGAACAATGCCATACTATTTGAAAGTTATTATGGCCATAGGAAATTTACTGAATATCTAAAACATTGAAACAATTTAACCCCGAGCAATGACCACACAAGAAGGTTTTATTGATGGAATTCCTTTATTAAGAACAATCAAACACTTGCGAAGGACATACCATAAAAAAGATGAGGGGGGAGTAGCTTAGTATACCAACAGATGATGCATGCAAGTGGGGACACTGGCAGACATTTATAGACGGGGGTGCGAGTATACAGGGAGTGCAGTTATACAATTGCAGCCATGTACACCCAGGCAATGCCAGGTACCTTAGCTAGTTAATGATAAAGAAAGAAAAAGTTAGATTATTAAAAAATAGTTAAATAAATTTGAAAACTCCCATCATGCAATGAAGCAGGCGTTTTGCTGCCAATTGAAATAGAAATCAAATTTTCCCTCTCTTCATCTTTAATGGTCAAACAAAACATGCTCATGAACAGCCCTCTGACAGATCATGTGGGGACAACTGAATAAGGAAAATCTTTTTATCTTTCTATATGTATATGCACTTTGAAATATACAAACATTTCTCTGAATTTTTTTATTGTTTTTGTTTACACTTATTGCATTGTATCTTGTATATAATTTGTTTATAATTTATATATTTCCATTGTGGAGCTGATGATGTCTTTTTAACCCCCAAACAATATTACATATATATAAATATAGATATAATATATATATATATATATATATATATAAGAAATACATTCAGACAAGGCTGATGCAGCACAGAACAAGACATAACACAGAAAACAAGGGATAAATTTCTACTTCTATTCAAAAGACTAGGGAGGTGTGTGAAACCTTTATATTTATTCAAAAAAACTTCAACTAGAAAAAAATGAAAATCAGGGAAAAAAAATTGTTCATTTCCAAATTTTAAAATTTTTTACTGCTAATAAATTATTCCAGTGACTAAATTAAATGGAAATCTTATAGTGCTATGCCAATTTAGCTAAGATAATTCAGTAAAATTTCCCAACCTCTTGATTTTATTCTGCTTGGCCTTGCATTGTTATGCTAAAGAATACATTGCATTTATTAGTGTGCATTCTATGTGGAGTGTCATGTTTAATTTATGTTTAACAATGATCTATCAGGATTTGCCTTGCTTTATTCTAAGTGCTTGTAGTAGACAAAAGCTATATTATTTTAATGACTGATCACCAAGACTTGGGAGCTCCAGACAAACTTATTTTTTGTTATATTCTATTATCAATATTTTTTTACAGGGTGTACTGATACTACACAGATATAAGGTGAAATTGTTGAGAAGAGACACTTTGATCCTCGATAAAGTGAACAGATACTATACTGATCTTAGCAGTGAATTACACTTTAATCTGAGTTCAAGCTCATAGGTAGTACACTTCATTTTAAACTTCAAACTCAATTTTTTTCTAGTCCCAGGTATAATACTACCAGAGTGCTACAAAGTAATAATTTGATCTTATGTAGAGTGCACAGATAATTTAGTGATAATACAGGGTGGGGAGCAATAATCTGATCTTATATAGACTAGACATATAATACACTGATCTGAGGAAGGGAGCTGAGAAGCCTAGAAGCCTTTGGTATTGTATAGAGTGTACAGATCATAGACTGATCCTAAGCAGAGTATTGAAGAGCAATACTTTGATACTAGGCAGTGTGCACAGATACTACACAGATCTTAGGAAGAAGGTTGGGAGTCATCATTTGATCTAAAGCAGAGGGCTGGCATGTTGATCCAAGGTGGAAGTTTAGCAGCCATACTTCAATCCAAGGAGGAGAGCACCCAGTGAGGATCAAATTCATTAATCTGAATTGGAGGGCTGACAGCCACAATAATCTGATGTTGGAGGACTAAAAGCATACATTCAAAATGTGAGCTTGGAGGGCTGGCAGCCATACATTGATCTGAGGTGGAGGGCTGACAGCCATACATTGATCTGAGGTGGAGGACTGGCAGCCATACATTGATCTGAGGTGGAGGACTGGAAGTCATTTATTTGTTAAAATTGGACAATCATCTATACTTTGAAATAATTCATGTTTTGATAAAAAGAGGCATATTTAGCTTTTGAGGATGAAGACTATCACAGTTTGTTTTGATTCAATGTGGCGAGCTGGAAGCCATACTTTTATCCGAGATGGAGAGCTGGCAGCAAAATTTGTTACAAGGTAGAAAACTCTGAGGAACAACACAGAGTTTTCTGCCTAGTGTTGCACGTCAGACCGCTGCATTGTCCACAGATTGACACCCAAACACTCTGAAATGTTCATATTAGAGCAGTACAGCATAGCATTTCCAAATTTTTGGTGGAATGAATTGTGTCATGATGCTCTTTTTTCTTTTGACTTATAATGCTTTTGCAGTTGACAAAATCAAAAACAAACAATGCTCACAAGAAAAATTAAAAATATAATTTACCCATTTAACTTTTTTCATATATATATATATATAATAAAATCAATTAAATATAATTATATATATATATATAATAAAATGGATTTTTATATATATATATATATATATATAATAAATCTTTTATTTTATTATATATATATATATATATATATATATATATATTACATAAAAGGATTACCTTTTTGTTATATATATATATATATATATATATATATAACATAAAAATTTAAACCTTATATATATATATATATATATATATATATATATATTTTATTAAGAGAAGATTTTATTATGTCCTAAAAAATTTGATACCTAAGTTTTAAAATGCATTTTTAAAAAAAAAAAAATTTTTTTAAAGGTTTTATTTTTTTTTTAATTTCAAGCTAACAGATTAAATTTAATGTTTCCAATAAGCAAAATACTTTGCTGTATTTAAATTGATTGGAGTTATTCTTTTCTTTTAAATTGCTGAAATTGGCCATACTGACAAATCTGTCAACATAATGCTCATTATTAAAAATATCTTTTGAAAATAAAATATACTTTTTTGAAACTTTATTTAAGGAAGATTATATGATATAAATTTTAATTATCAAATATTACTTTTAGCATAAAATATTGCAGAACCACATTTTTTTAACATGAAGTTGGGTGTTTTCATGAGGTGTTGAGAGATATATTGATAACTTAATGTTTGCCATTTTTAAATAAAGGGCCTATGACTATAAATTACTTGATGAATGCAACATGTTTTTTTTATATAATTTTTTTAATTACACAGTAACCATAAAATTTAGGAAAATATTCTAATATTTCATTGAATTTTAGGTACTTTGGTTCTATAGTCTTACAAAGATGATTGTTGAAAAGTACCAAAAAATTACCAATAAATTTTAAATTTACTATAGTTACCACTTTTATTTTCTGATAATGTTGTGTATATATGTCTGTATTTTTAGAAACTGCTAAAACCGAATGCTTTAAAAAAAAAAATTCTAAATCTTTTTTAAAATATTCATTTTCTGAATAAAAAGCTATTCCATTTATAATTATAATTATCAAACATTAATATGAAAATATTTAATGAGCAAGTGTTTGGAGTCATCACAAGAGATGGTGATGTTATGCCTCTATTCATTTTCCCATTGTTTTTATGCTTATTTTCACTTTAATTTTTATAAATTTATGAATCGAAGATGTTTTCATATTTATTTCTTTATAAATTGGTAAATGATAAATATTGCATTGCATTAGTTTTACTTGTATTAGTTTTTAGAATGTTGTAAATATAAAATTATTGTTGTAAATAATCTAAAAAAGAAATAATATTTGATAATTTTGGGCGTAAATTCTCAAGAACAAAAAAAATGTATAAATTCACTTTCATCATATGTTTAGGTTTTATTAAAATTCTAATCATTACTTTTTAAAACAATAAACATTGCTGAGGAGTAAAGGTAGCTTAAATAATAGTGGTGTCAAGGGAAAAACAATCCTTTTGATACTTTTTTTGTTGCCACGATTTCTTTTAAAACGTAAATGGTGATAAAAGGTTGGCACAAATGTGTATGCCAACTGGATTAAAAAAAAAAACATGAAAAAATTCATTTTTCAAAGTTGTTTTTATGCTTATTTTCACTTTAATTATATACAAAGTCTATAAAAATATTTTAACTCTTTTACATTATAAAAATAAAGAGAAAATAAAATATATTTTAGGTTACTAAATTTAAATATCTAGGAAGTGTTTTAATAAATGACGGAATATGCAATTCTGAAATCCGAAGATGCATTTGCATAGTGAAGATGCCTTCCAAAAGCTAGGCAAAGTATTATGAAACAGAGAAAAATTCATAATTAACAAAGAAAATAGTAATGAAATGTGATGTAAGATCAGTCCTCCTATATGGCAGTGAATGCTAGACAATCTCCTCACAGATGAAGAAAAGACTTGAAGCAATTGTGGTTCTACAGAATATCATGAGATTATCATTGACAGAACATGTGAGCAATGATGAAGTTTTAAAGAAAAAGGGAAACAAAAAGGACATTTATACTTAACATCAGAAAGAGGTATTTGAAATTTCTATGGCATATAATAAGGAAAGAGGGCTTGGAAAATTTGATACTCACAGGACATACTGAAGGCAAGATAGACAGAGGAAAACAATGCATAACCTACTAAGCACACTTGAGTAAATGGATGGCAGAATAGGCCTTAGGAGTGACAACAAAAAGATAAAACTTATTAAGAGCTACAAAAGATAGGAAATTGTAGAGAGTCATGATCACCAATGTCCCAAGAAGACATGGCATATAGAGGAAGAAATTTAATATATTTTTTTTAACAGTATGATACTTCTTGAAGCATTCCATACACAATTCTTTGCACCAAGTTATCACCATTTTTTATCTCTTTTTCTCTTTGAGAATTACGCATACAGATATAGCACTTTCTTTGGCTTGTCCTTCCAGGCAAATACTCCAGGAAATCTCATCTATCCCAGTAAATAGAAAAAATCACAGATCTTAGTGTAGCTAATCAGTCATTTAGACTGATGAACAAACAAGGCTTGTATTATTTATGCTATTTACATTGTTGTCTATATTTTTGTTATATGAACTTCAATATCTGTCTATATAGATATTGTAACTATTTACATTGTTTGGGCTATTGTCCTCATTTTTATTGCCATATTCATGGTGTTTTGGCTGTTGTACACTCTAGCATTCTTCAGCTGATATTTCTTGGAATATGGCAATAAAGATGAGGATAGCAGTCCAAACTATGTAAACAGTGTAAATAATTACAATATCTCATCTCAGAAATATAGAAGGCTTGTATTGTTGGAAAGAGTTTAAATTATCAATTGATGATATCTGCTGATCTCCAGTGAAACATCCATTAATGAAGTTCACTGCTTATGAGTTAAAAATTACATGCACATTTATGCTAAAAACATTTTTCATAATATCTGCTGAAATGGCGGTAGGTGGGGGGGATGCCATAGAATATACTCATTTGTTTTTTATTCTGCCAAACACAGTACTTGGTTTATTCAAATACAGTGATTTATGAGAATTTATAAAAATAGTAATATTTGTCTTGGGTTCCTTTTGAATTTTCAGATTGTATTATAAAAGAAAAAAACCCTTAACCACATGCTTTTCTTATTTTGCTATTTTCTTACTTTAAAACATGGAATTTCTGGCTAAATAATGACATAACACTTTTGAAGTTAAGCATCGATAGAAAACGAGTCCTTCTAAAAATGGTTTGTTTTTAATCTTGCTCTTTACAATCCATTAGAGTCATCAACTGATAGATAATTAACAACAGATAGTCATTTTAAAGTTAATAGGGAAATAAGTTGGTGACAGGTCATGTTTAATGAGCAAAGTATAAGAGGATTATGGAAAAATGAAGCTATCAGAAATTCTGTTGGTTGAAAAAAGGTAATAACAGGCACAGATTGCACCCAAGGCAAATCTTAGTGGCTTTTGTTAATCAAGAGGAAAAAATTCTGGGAAAAGCAATGAAACAATAGGGAAACAAAAGACCATCTTCTGGTAGCAAGGTAAAGGAGAAAACCACTGCATGGTAAAAATTACTATTAGGAAAATTAGGTAAAAAAAAAAAGCACCAGTATTTTGAAGAAAACAAAACAAAAGAAATAAAATAAGGTTGAATGAGGAAGAAAAATTAAATGGAGAAAACAATTTAAGGTAGAAAACTAAAATAAATATAAAAATTAGGAAAAAAGTGTAAAAAGAGAGACAAAGAAAGAGGAAAACAAAAGAGAAAATAAGGAAGTGAAAAAGAAGTAAAATAAAGATGAAAGAAAAAAAAAAAAGACAAAAAAGGAAACTAATATAAAAATAAAAAGAAGAAAAGAGAAAAAAGAAGTAAAATAAAATTGAAAGAGGAAGAAAAAAAAAAAAAAAGACAGAAAGAAAACTAATATAAAAATAAAAAATAAAAATTGTAAAAGAGAAAAAAGAAAGAAAAGTGAAAAAGTAAAAGAGTTGAAAGAAGAAGAAAAAATTAAGACCAAAAAATTAATTTTACATAAAAATAAAAAGTAGAAAAAGCAGAAAAAAGGTATAAAAAAAGAGAAAAAAAGAAAAGGAACAAAAAAAAACAAAAAAAAGATTACAAAAGAAAAGAAAAAATAATAAAAAGAAAAATAATCAAGCATGATTGAACATTAAACAGTAATGTATGCCTTTGACAGATGAAATATTTTCTGTAAGGAGCAGGGAAATAACTTCATGGCAAATATGGAATGTCTGCAAACAAGAAATGGCAACTAAACATTTAAAATCAGAATTCTCAGAAAGAACTTACCGACTTCCTTGGCCACAGTTGAAGCAGTAACTCCGTCAACGTCAGGATCAATTCGAAAAGTTATTTGACCATTTTCAACTCTGAAATACACAACCAAAAATTATAACATTAGAAATATAGGTTTGAAGAATGTCTATTTGAATAAAAGGCAACAATATATTGGCTTGTCAATGCTATCTTCTTTAATGTTCCATATTCATTTAGGTTGTGGGTGATCACAGCACTCCCCAACTCCCAGTCCTTTGTAACTCTCACCAATGTTTGTTTTTAGTGTCCTACAGCCATCCATTTACACAATCTTGTTAGTTAAGTTTCTCACCATTTTCTTTGTTCCCCTTGCCTTCAATATGTCATATGATTGCTAAATTTTCCAAGTCCTCTATTCTCAGAATGTGTACCTAAAATATCAACTGTTTCCTTTTTGGTTGCATTTTCCTTAAAATTTCCTCATGGTTCATATGCACTGTCCATGGTAATTTTGGCATCTCCATTTTGTAGCTTGTGTCTTGGATCGTTGTTCTTGCTGACAACCATACATTCTGTTTTTTTTTATAACTGGCTTATGAACACATTATGTTGAAACACCAGTTCTTATACAAATACTGGAGTTAAACAACATCAAGCCTGGTCAATACCTAGATGAGTGACTAATTGGGAATACTGGGTGGTGTAATGGATAATGGTATAGAATTGTTAATTGAAGAGTCATGTTCCAATTCCAGTTGGGTTCGTTTGTACTTGCAAATACACTTGGGAAAGGTATGAATATCCCTCTTCTCCCACAGCTATCAGGTCATTAGTAAAACTTGTATCACTAAACCAGTATTATCTCTCTACAAAAAAATCTTACGATCTTAAAAAATATTTACATTAATGTAATTTTATTTTAATAGATGCATTAATTCCTTTTTTGTTTAAAATCCATGTTTTGTTACTTATTTTGCCTGGACTCACATGAGTCTACCAAATATTGTTTGTGGGACAAATGTACCATTAAACATTTACTGAAAATTATCCACACCTTACAACAAAAGTAGTGATTTCCACAACAAGACAGAGAATGAAGATCTGGAAGAGATTCAGGGATACAATTACATAAAGCAAGAGATAAAATTAGTGAAGTATGAAAATTAAATGACAGGAAAGCATTTAGTAAGAGTAGAGATGTAATGAAAAGCAGCTTGAGAAGATGCCCAAAACAAAACACATAATAAAATCTATGCCAGGCTGCAAAACATGGAAATTAACAAAACCATTATTTACATTTTCACTAATGTCCTCATCTTTGTTGTTATTGTGCCTTCTGGTCTTCTATAGGTGTCTATCTATTCAGATAACCTACAGAGAAATTTGAATTGATCCTTTATTTAACCAACAGGTGTAGATTGTTCTTGTTCTGCTGGCTATATCGAGGGGTATATTATATTTATTATTTAGAATTGCTCAGGTTTTGCGTCCCGTTTCCACTTAGTCTAAGTCTGTACTAGCCAGCCTATAGATTGAACTTACACTTACTATTTACCAAATTTATGAACCAATGCTTTAATCCACTATGCTATTTTCCCCAGGTGATTATCCTGAACCACAATGTTTCTTGCACCTGTTGGCATTGGCACAATACAAAAACTATTGAAGGTAGGTCAACAGGATGAGTCAAACATTGTCCCATATATGTTCAGTTAGGGTCAGATCTGGTGATTGTACCAGTCAGGGAACATATTGAGTAGCATAGGTAACATATGGGCAGGCATTACTCTGTCAGAACAGCACACTGCCTTTTTGTTGCAAGAATAGCAGAATGGGTTGAACAATGTGCTGAATGTACATGGCACTGTTAAACAGTCCCTCCACAAACACAAAAAGTGAACAAACATTTTAATTTCCCAGGAAATTGATTTGTTGCACCTCCTTGGGCTAATGTTTTCAGCTGACATAAAGTGGAAAGACTATATTGAATCCATTGCTAGGTCATCTACTAAGAAAGTTGTTTCACTATGTTGTGTGAAACAATTTTTCTCTCCAGAATCTATCATAGATATATAAAAGTCTACCATTCACCCAGGCTTTGAATATTGCTGCTACATATGGTTCAGTGTCCCTGTTATTTACCTTTAGCTCCTTGATAAAATCCAAAAAAAATCAGCAATATTATTGGTCCTGATCTGGCAGCTTGGCTTCAGTGACTTTCCCACAACCATAAGGTTTCCTCTGTTTCTTTTCTATAAATACTTTTATGGTAATTGTTCGGATAAACTCTTCACCATGGTACCTAAGACTTTATAAATTTAAGTGCAGTACTAGACTGGTGTTGAGGTCTCATCATTTGAGTTGGTTTGATGTAAACATAAATTCTATGCTAACAGTTTCTTTTCACGCTTGTGGACCTTCCTCCTAGTCCCATGCTTTCCAGCCAACTTTAATCTGCAAAAATTTAAATGCAATGTCAATTCCCCTTCCTGCTCATTATTAATGTTTCTGTTTTTAATTCTTCTACACTAAGTAACCCAGTGTGTTTTAGTGGCTTTACTGCCTTGCATGGTTTGAAACTGATTAAAAAAACAAAATTTAATGATGCTAAGATATGTGCCTTTGTGTCATGGGCATATACAGTCTGAAAGATGTCATGCCTGGAATCAATGTTGGACATGCAAATGACCATGACTTGCATGAAAGCAGAAGATGATGTCATTAATGGACACTAGAATGTGCCATTTGATCTCCCAAGTGTCTCTTTCTCTTATGGTAATTTACCCACACATGCATGGACTCTCCCAGCTATAAATAGGAGCAGGTACTGCCTTTTGGAAAGGGAAGTTTCCAGCAGTCAGCTCTGACAATCAAACCAAACATTCTTGCTGTAACACTCTCATTTGTATATGTTTGTATTACTCTTTCTGTTAATATATTTGTTTAACTCAATTCCTCTCTTATGTCTTTATTTCTGGCCCTAACAAGGCCACAACACTTTTGTAGCATCACTAGAGATTTGCACAAGAGTCTTGTGATGTAAGTGGCCATCTGGCTTACAGTGCAGTTCTGTAGAAGGATGATAAGGAGTCTATGGATGGAGTGTGTAAGCAATGAAAGTCTTAAGGAAAATGGCAGCAAAAATGTCACATTCACAGAATCAGAAAGAGACAGCTGAAATTTCTTGAAAATGTAATGTGGAAGGAGGACTAGGAGAATTTGACACACACAGGCTATACCAAGGACAAGAGACAGAAGCGGGACAGGAGAAGGCAGTGGACTTAGTGGAATGGTGGGGGAGGGTGCAGGAGGCTTATCAAAGGGATAACTGTTTCTTAGAGGAATAAGGGAGAGTAAGTTGGGGAGAAACATGATTGCATACACCCTGAAGGAACATGGCATATAAAAGAAGTTGTATACATGGGAAGAAAATAAAATTGCAAAGCCCTGAAAAACAATGCCAATTTTGAGTTGTGCACAGTATAATTGTCACCCATGGAAATTCTCTTCTGGCCTCTTGCTTTCCTGTCAAGCATGGTTTTCAGAAATTTAAACACAAGATCAATCGCTATCTTCTATCTTTTTAAATATTATTTTTTATTGCCTTCTCCTCATTAATGTTTTCTCATTTTCTTTCACTCTCAGTAAACTGTTGCCTCTTAGTGTCATTATTGCTTTGATTGGAGTTAAATGACTTAAACGAAGAAAAAAAAAAGTACTAGATATTCTGATAAAATTTTCAACCTCTTGACAATTTTGTTTTGATTTATAAAAAGACAAGAGGATATTTTGTTAAAGAACAAAAAAATTTAAAAAAAAATTTACACAGAATAC
This sequence comes from Acanthosepion pharaonis, assembly GCA_903632075.3. NCBI lineage: Eukaryota > Metazoa > Mollusca > Cephalopoda > Sepiida > Sepiidae > Acanthosepion > Acanthosepion pharaonis. Next base: position 89,732 of record CAHIKZ030002454.1, read on the forward strand.
TGAATACATTATCTTTAAGAAAAGAAAAAGATGTTTTATTATTTTTTTCCAAAAAAAAAACAATTAAAACAAGCAAGGAAAATAAAAACTGCAAATACACAATGTTTTTTACTGAACGTTAATGAAAGAATAAGAAAAACTGATAAATTATTTAAACTACATATTTGAAAAAATCAAAACAATAGAAGATTGCTTCAGGAAGACAGTAAATAATGATTGATGTTTATTTACATTTTGATGTTCAAAGTTGGCTGGAAAGCATGGAGCTGGAAAATTTGAAAATTTCAAAAAGGATTTGCAAAAGAAATGTTAGCATAGAATTTACCAAAAAAAACATCTAAAACTTTTCAAAATAATAAATGATGAAACTTTTTTAACCAATATAGTACTGTGACTCTTCATATTTTTTCTATCAAATAAAATTTGAAATAATGAGTCTTATTTTTTTCATCAAACAATTAGCATTAAAAGAAAATATTTTATAGAAAAACTTTCAATAAAAAGGAATCTAACTTTTTACGTTTATAAAAAAAAAATGAATTGCAAAAAAATATAATAAGTTTTTTTTAACTATATTTTTTTCAGTTCAGAAGGAAAAGGTCATGAAAATTTTTAATTTTTGAGTTAATGGAAAATCATATTCTTCTTCATGAAAATTTTATCTATAACTTAGAATTTTTGAATCAGAAAAAAAAAAAAAAAACATATAGAACAGGTATGTTCAGTCAATCTCCTATATGGGACTAAATTAATTATGTCAATGAATAATGACATGGTAATCTCACATTTTTTTTCAAAACAAGCACAAAATGTTTTTTTATCATCAGAATTTTAATTGAAACATAGGCATTAATGAAGAATTAGAAAATTTATTGAAAAAAAAAAAGTTTTCAGTACTACAATTTTCTTTTAAGTAAAATATGAAAAAATCTAAAAATATGAACAGTGACTGGAAAATCAAAAAACAAAATTTGAAGACTGAAATATTTTCAGAAATCATTTTAGGATAGCAAAAAAATATCTTCAAAAGCATAAGCAAAATTTCTAGGCATAGAAACAGAAAAATTTCATTAGAAACAAAAAAAAAAGAGTACTGAACAGTTATGTAATATCAGTCCTCCTATATGGCTGTGAATGACTGTTTGTCTTTCTCAGCAGAAAAAGAAAAACTTTTTAAAACCAAAAATATGGTCCTACAGAAGGATGCTGAGAATTCCACAGACTGAACATATGAGCAACCACAATGTTTTAGAGAAAATGGAAACAAAAAGTTTCCTTATACTTATCATCAGAAAGAATTGAAATTTCTAGGGCATATAATGAAGAAAGAGGGATTGGAAAATTTTATAATCACAGGACATGTTGACATATAAGGAAAAATGATTAGAAACAAAAAAAAAAAAAACAGCAAATAACCTATCTAATGGAATAAGCTTCAAAAATTAAATGGATAGCAGAACATAGTTTAGAAAATAAAAAATCAGAGAAAAAAAGAAAAAATTTAAAAGAGCTACAAAGGACAGAAACAAAAAAAAAATTGTGGAAATCCAAAATAATCACCAACATCCTAAAGGGAAATGGCGTATAGAAGAAGAAAATCATTCAAAATTATTGAACAATTTTCCAATATTTTATTTTTTGGGCTAATTTTTTCTTAACCAGTTTGTTTGGCAGAATCTTAATTCACTTATAGGCTAAATAAAATTTTCTATTGCAAGAAAGTAATCAAGTAGACAATTCAGGTGAAGGAGAATTTTCTTTAAATCAATATTTAAGAAAAGGCCCCATTTATATCAGAAAAAAAACTACATGTTTGAACATGGATTATTTATGCTAATAAAATTTCCTTTTTTAATAAAATCCCTTTTCTGATTTTCAAGATTTTTTCAATAATGAAGAAAAAATCATTGAATTTTAAAAAAATAATATCAGTCCTTGTTTTACAATCCTGAATTTAATTTGGCTCAATTCTCTCAATAATTGTCAATGAGATCCACAAGGTTTTAATAGACTTCCAAAAAGAATGATTTCCTGTGCATTTCTATAGGAAAAGCATTAGCAGGGTATATAAATTATATTAAAAACGATGAAGAACATTATTCAAATGAGTAAAATTTAAATTCATTTCTTTGAAAAAAATGAAAACACTGACAATATCACATCATTCCTGGTTTTCACAACCCAAAATGCAATCCAAACTTGTTTAAAGAAATTTAAAACTTAAAATTGTCAAATCTGAAAGATAAAAATTAAAGTTTTTTCGTGATATTATGCTATGAATGCTGGATATTATATGAGAGAGGTGCTAAATAGTTCTAAGCCAACCAAGGATTTCAAAATAAATTTTTATATTTGATCTTTTTGTCAGATTTTAGGAATGGAATCAACCCAGAAACATTTCAGCACCCATTTGTATTGTTTTGAAATACTATGTCCTTTCATGATGTACGCTAGTGGTACCCAAACATTTTTTTCTTTGAGCCACATTTTCAGAAGGAAAATTTGCTCATGCCTCACCAAATTTTATGTGATAAAAGTACATTTAAAAATAAAAAAAAACAGAGAGGGTTAAACTGCAGATTTGAAGTCAGAACCTTATTGATAACTCTCTCCTCCAATTTGCAAACCCTAGTTAGTATATTCTTAATAGTTGATATATTGCAAAAATATCACAATGATAAAATCAGTCAATAATTATTTATAACTATTTATACTGGAACTCATGCATGCAATTACAAGTAATCCATAATAATATTTTCAATTTTGAAATCATATTTATTTTTGGCATATGAAGTTTTGAAACTGTTTCTAAATCTTTGATTGTCCTTCAGTCATATCACCTCATCTGCTATTCTTGAGGCATAACACACCATTTGGGAACCATTGATTAGGCAATCATGAATCTCCATAGATTTCTTTTTCTTTTAGTAGGTATCTAAATATCTCATGAGATAATGGTAGCACTGTTTGATCAAAATTCATCCATTTCTCATCCATCACTCATCATGTGTTTAAAGGTTTCTGCTGTCTTTTCTTAATTCTGAGTAGAAGTGTTCTTTTTGCTACCATCTTCTTTAAGACTTCCTTGTTGTTTACTTGCTCCATTCATGTAATTTTCAGTATCCTTTCAAACCTATTCAGGAATATCTAAACAGTCAGCTGTATGTAACCACTTTTTTTAAGATCAATGTTTAAAAAAGGCTTTATTAAAAAAGCATATGTGAAATGAAAAGAAAAATATTGACAATCAAGATGTTAACATTTCACCCTACTCTGAATAAAAGGTTAGGAAGGAAACCCGTATCAATTGTGGAAATAGCAATAACAGCTACTGGACTTGAAAAACTTATTTTCCTGAAAAATTGTTTTAAAAGAAAGATTTTATAAATTTCAACCAAACACAGTGTTGACTTCTCGGTCAATGAATACCAAATATTTCCTTGTAGAGAAATGTCTAATATTACCATTCCCATTCCGAAGAACTTCAGCTAGAGATCTAAAATAGGTTCCAGATTGAGTGGAATAACAAAAATAACTTAGAAAATATTGATAGCAAATTTGTAACTATAATTAAATCAATGGCAGAGATAAGAGGGGAAAAACAAATAGAAATAGCAATAGCTAAGGGAGATAACTCAAAGTCAGCAAAAAAAGAAAAAAGGAGAAATATAGTTGTAAATACTTAAAGACATAAAAGAAAAAATGCAAAATTAAACAAACAAAAAATGAAACCGGAAGAAAGACAAACTTGGAAAACAGTAGAAAAATCTATCAGAAAACAGGAGGGTTTGGAATATGCTCAATCTGCAGCCCATATAGATGAACTGTAATTACTTGTTTTAAAAGAGATATTCTTGCAGAAGTGGCAGAAAAAGAATGCAGACACAACTGCTTAGTTCTACTGATAACAGTACCCATCCTCATTAGTTAAAGAGACTATATTTAGTCTGCTGTCTCTGCACAAAGAAAGCAAATTGCTGCCTTGCTGGAACAGAGCTGGTGTGAACTCAGGGACACTTGTTTATGAAGAAAGTACCTACCAGCTTCCCAATGAAATAATGAGGACAGTGTTAGCTATGCAAATGATTCCTTTTGCTAGCAAACCACTAAAGTTTTAGGCTCCATAAAGCAGGCATATTTTCCAGGAAGCGGCAATGGGTGGCAATGCACTGTGTTGATCATACAACATGATTGCTGTGCATTACCAAGGATTTCTGTCTGTGTTACCTAGTGTCGTTTGAAATTTGTTTGTATTTCTGGTGTCTTGACTGTGTTCGCTCTGTACATATGACATTCCTGTGTGGAAGTCTTGTTCATACATTGCACATCATGATCCAGTCTTCAGCACCTTTAGTGTTTGATTCCAGCACTTCTGATTTTTTCATCCTTCCTCATTGCCAGATACCCAACCAATAAAAAGAAAATACTTCAGATTTATTTATTTTTTACAGATTATGAACTTAGTGGGTTATTTAAAGCCGAAGCATATTTTGGATTTTCAGAAAAATTCACTTTTCACAAGTGAATATTATATTAACAATTTGAAAATAACAATTATTTTTTCAAAGATCTGTTCTACTTTTTAATCCATAGATGAATGGCAGTAATAGGGAAGTTACCAAATGCAAGGACAAAATGTTATAGAATAACTGAGGAATACTATGTAAAGTGGATGTTCTGAAAATAAAAGTATCACCAAAAGTTATTCTAACAGATTCATGTTCCAATGGTAACAACAGAGGAAATAAGGTTTGCACTTCAAAATGTGAACTGTGGAAAGAGATCAAAAGAAGTCAGCATGGATCAGAAGACATAACAAGAAAATAAGGATTGCTCCCCAATCAGTAGGAAATACAATAAGGATTTCTCCCCAATCAGTAGGAAATACAATAAGGAAAGACCAAATGAATGAGAAAATATTTAATATCAGTCATTTTCTATACAAAACATAAAATGAGGGCAACAATAGACATATGAGTATAATGAATAATCAATGCTACCTGTGATATACAGGTACAAAATATGGAAATTAAGCAAACTGAAAAATACACAAATATCAATGGAAACAGCAATGCTTGAAATAACAGTAAGAAACATTTTAATCATTTCACTCCAAGAAAGGCAATAATGCCACTAAGACACAAGGGGGTTACTGAGTGTGAAAGAATATAAGAAAAAGTAAAAGATTATTAAGGGGCAAGAAGAATAAAAGAGCAGAAATTAAAAAGACAGAAGATAACTGTCATGGCTCCTTACCAAGAACTACAAAATGAATTCTTCCTAACACTATGTATACTACGCCTCTCAAGAGAGAGGGTTGAATCGAGCCGAGCCGACAGTAGTTTACTCTAAACCAGACTGACAGTCATACTAACACCTGCCACATCTTATATTATTATTTCATGTAATATACCTTCGTTATTTCTACTCTTGTGTTTGTGTTGTTCTTACTTGGTCCTAACCTGGACCATAACAATAACAATTGAAATTTCATTTAAATTTTTGCAGATCAAAGTTGATTGGGAAGAAAGAAGCCAGAGAGTCCCACAAGCAAGAAGTATGATAGAAGAAACTGTTAGCATAGAACTTAGTCCTATCTAACCATTTCAACTATAAAATGAGATGATCTTGCCATCAATCTTGTACTACATTTAAATTCATAAAGTCTAGGTACCAGAGAGGAAAGTTCATAAGAACAATTACCATGAAAGTATTTATAGAAAAGGCACAGAGTAGCTATGTTACAGCAGTGGGAAAGTGTCTGAAGCCAAGAGGATAAGATAATAGATGTAGCAAATGGGTGCTTGATTGGTCTGCAATAGGTTTAAAACACAATAGAAAAAAGGTCAGATAGAAGGTGGAAAGATGAAACAATGGAGTTGTTATATATTAGGAGTTTATATATAAATCAGCATCATGGAGTAATGTATAGTGGCTTGTATTGGAGAGTCAGTGTCAAATTCTAGTCAAGTTCATTCCATTCACTTACATACAAATATCCTGAGGAAAGGTATGATTTCATCCTTTCTCCTCCCAGTTATGGGTAAATAGCAAGGCAGACTGAGTCCTATAGACTTGGGTGGCAACTGGTCTAGGAGGAGGACAACTGAATTCAAAATCTGAGTGGTTGGCAACAAAACTGGCTACTTCAACAGACTGTGGTCTTGTGAGAAGGATAAGTGAAATCCCAGCAGTAAAAAAACAAGTGCACTTAAAGGGCAGATGAACTCCACTGAGTCAATGGGCAATCCAACTATGGGTTAAAATAGACTCACAAACTTGTAATTAGTCAAGTATAGTGAGTAATACTTATACCCCTGAAGACATGGTTAAAAAAACAAAACCTTGTTTTACAACAAATAGCAACAGCTAAAAATGAAATTCAACGTTTAAATCATGAAATTCAAAAACATGTGATATTAAAAACACTTTGACCAAACCTGAATATAATGAAGCACAATACCATATCAATACCATATCAACCTAAGTATTATTAATGATGAACACAGACAAATAATTAAAAAAAAAGCTTTGCAACTTATACCAAGGAAATAGTCTACTTCCCAACAACAGTGATAAATATATACACCTATCCAGTCATAAACTAACAGATGACCAGAAGTCATCTAAATCTAGGACCAAATTGCCATCTCCAGCCTAAATTTGACCTCCTAACAAAAGCTGAAATCTAAAGCTTACACCAGCCATTATCTCAACTGGAAAATGACAAATTAATAAAACTCCATCCAGACATCAGAGATCTTCTCAAAGCTTGTGGGGGTAACACAACAACTCAACTGATAATAGCAGGTAGGAACAAAAAACCACGAGGAGGGTAACCGACAAAACCGGCGTCACACGTCCAACCTTCTCACGATCCAAAAGCCCTCTGATCCGAAACAAAAAACGCGCCTGCTTTATACAGCCGAGGACCGACCATGATTTGCATGCGAATGATGAGACAACGAGATTTCGCGTTAACTAACCGAGACCGCCTGGCATAAAACATGGGCGCTGCCATTTTGGTTCCTTTTACTGCTAGCAAACTGGAGTTTGCACATTGCACAGATTCGCAGGTGTTTCCAATGTAGGCCATTTTCACAATTTTCCCCACACCCTTCAATAGCCATAATAACATGCTAACAACAAAACTGCTGTACAACAATTAAAAACAATCCTAATATCATAAGAGCTGATAAATCCAATATTTATGTAATTTTGAACAAATTGGATAATTACAGAAAATTACAGTACTTCATCGATGATCAATCTAAATTTACAAAATTAAGTAAAATACCACTGACACTCTAAAAAAAATCTGTGAACAAACTCATAATATTCAACAATGCTGATGTAGGATACTTGAAAATCAATAAAATTATTGGAGACTACCAACCAGGATACCTATACAGAAATATTAAAATACACACACCCAGAAACCCATTATGACCTATCATTTCACAGATGCCAACACCCATATACCAATTGTCAAAATTTCTTAATGACATTATTACCTCATATCTATTTACCAATTATAGCATCAAATCAGCCCATGAATTCCTCCAAATCCCTTAAACTACAAAATGAAACTAAGGCATTCTAGTGTCATTTGACACTGAAATATACAAATGTCACTGTTGATGAAACTATAGATATAATCCTTGTTATAGACAAGCGTATGGTTGCAAGAAAGAAATACGACAACAGCAGAAATAGATTTACGTGATTTATTTCAATAGGAACGTGTGGTTTTGGGACAGCTACCTTGTGGTATAGTTCATAAGCCGGCTGCCGACCTGGGTTGATCTCTCATAGTAGTTCTCGCTGGTTGGCGTGGCACTACTGCTGACTGCTGCTCAGACCGACCGTGACCGATCTCTTCCCTGGCCTCCTGTTGACTGCTGTTGTACTTCCCCGTGTGACCCCTTTTATTGCGTTTTTTATGGCTTAACAGGCTTGAAAAATGATGCGAGTATAATTAGGAGGGAAGCATTTTTATTGGTCGAAAAATAGAAACACTTTAAGACATTATTTTATTTTTCGACCGGAACTCGTGCGTCGGGCTTATGCGTAGATGACGATAATGGTCATTTTGTGATGGGGCCTTGTCTCGATCACATCCGGCTCTCGTTCTTAAGTATGTTAGTTTATTTGCTTGCAAATCAGCCAAGATATGTCTTATTTTATAACATCCTTAACTCTGTATATAACAATAATTCAATTCCACTGCCATCCATCAAAGCCAATATTCTTAAAAAATCATTACATGCATGCACTACTAAAGTGCCTTCTATGACCATAATGGCAAAATTTACACTTAAACTAATGGAGTAAATATGGAAAATGATCTTGGTTTGTGCTTCACATAGAAAACAATTTAAAAAGGTTACTAAATCAAAAGTATGCATCTGCTACATAGACAATATTTTTATTTTAGCTGACAACAAAAATGAAATCAATAATCTCAAAACTACATTGAAAAAAAATCCATCTTCAACTTTACTTATCAACTTATATAAAAATATAATCTCCCATTCTTGGATGTTCATGTGGAGTCTAGTAATAATACATTCACTACTTTGTTATATAAAAAATCACAAGTAAAAACTATTGTCATCTTAATTTTACTAGCCAATGTCCTCTTAGATATAAAATAGGTTTATTAAAAATTTCTTTAAATTCATCTTTTTGTCCTCTTTTCTTCAAAGAACTTAATAACGTGAAACAAACATTTGTTAATAATGGTTTTCCAAACCATCCTATAGATTACCATATTAGATTTTTCCTTTCTAATAGCAACACAAAACACATAGAAAAAACAATAACATTAACATTTACTACAAAAAACAAATGCATAGTAATTATAAGCAAGATGAATCTTCACTTAGAAAGATTATAAAGAAATGTATAACTCGAAATTAAATGAATTATTTATTATAGAAAATTTAAAACAACTAAACTCATCATCAAAAATAATAATTCACCTGCAAGGTCTACATTACAGAGACCCAATATTATTTACAAATTTACATGTCCCTTAAGGAGCTTTGTTCCTGACTGATCCAAATTTATAAATAATTATATTAGATATGGTACAACATATTTAACAAGAAGACTCACATTACCTCTCTCTGACCATAGCTCAATCAGATCTCATTTAAATACACATGGAGACCTACCAAATTTTATCTGTAACATATTCGTAGATAATACAAATTTAATAGCATCATACACATGTAAAAACGGCTAAAAAATAATGGAAGCATTATTAATAAAAAAGAAAAAGCCAACACTCAATAATATAAACTATAAACATGGCCACAATGTGGTGATCATGTTTGGAAAATATAACATCCCTATAACTCTAGATACATATGCATATATTTAGTTAAAAGTAAAATAAAGTTCATCCTTGATAATGGCTAAAAGTATATCTGAAAGTGCTTGGAAAACATTTGGAAAAACTTTATATAAAAGAAAAGAAAAAATGTACAAACACATGAGAAATTATATAAAAAACTTAACCACCCACCTTGTTAGTAGTTCTCAATGAGACTTATATATTTATATCTCTATATCTATTTATATATTATATATATATATATAAACAGAAGATGTTTGTATGTATGTGTGTCTATCTTTGGGTATGTATGCTATTTATGCATGTCCACATTTCTTGACATATTTTGATGAAATTATATACATATTTCACAAATTTACCATGGTAGGTCACGACTAACTTTTCAATCTCCCGAAAAAAAATTGATAAAACTGAATGTGGGTACAACTTTTTGCAAAAACCAAGGCAAAGTTACATGTGAACAAAACTCTTACATTATAAGCTGATGTTCTTTGCACTTAATGCAAAACATCAGCTCATGCTACAAGGTTTATGTTGAGTGCTTGACAGTTTTCTGTGACATTGGGTACACACAAAAAATTACAAAAAAACTGTGGAAAAAAAAATCTGTTTTTTGTATTACTTAAAATAACAACTTGAATAACTTCCTCATTTTTTATCCAATTTTCTTCAAAACTTGTTGCAAAAAATTTGCTTGCTTCCCTGTGTATAATGAAAAACCATAAAAACTGTTTTCTGGCCATAACTCCCTGATTTTTCATCCAGTGCTTTCCGAATTTGCCATGTGAATGACATATGACACACATATTGTCTTGCATAAATGTTTGGTTTAGATTACTTCAGTTAAGTGGATGAAATCTGTGACAAATTGGTTTTTGCCATTTAACCAATAGTTCTTCATATGATTCTATCTTAAATTGGCATTCGAACAACCTTTGATGCAAAGATTGTTTAAGGATTATTGAAATTTTAAAAGGGAAAAATTCCTGAAAAATCTCTTATTAATCCCAACTTTACAGTAAATGTACAAAGAAGAAGGGGGACATTCATGTATTTGCACTTGCAGTTGAATCGAGCTCTGATGCTTCATCCCTATTTTTGTTTGATCATTATATTTGAGAACAATGACATACTATTTGAAAGTTATTATAGCCATAGGAAATTTACTGAATATCTAAAACATTGAAATAATTTAACCCTGAGCAACAACCACACAAGGAGATTTTATCAATGGAATTCCTTCATTAAGAACAATCAAACACTTGCAATGGAAATACCAAAAAAAAAAAAAAAAAAAAAAGAAATGAGGGTGGGGAGTAGCTTAGTATACCAACGGATGATGTATACAGGCAGGGACGCAGGCAGACATTTCTACACAGGGATGTGTGGGCATATAGGGGGGTGCAGTTATACAATTGAAGCCGCCTTATATGCCCACATTCAGGCAGTAACAGGTACCTGAGCTTATATATATATATATATATAATGTATATACGCAAAGTTTTTTTTAATAAAACTGCTGTATTTGATGGTACAGAAATTTAAATATCTTGGTATCTATCAAATGAAGAAAAATGCCACATAATTCTGAAGGTGCTTTGGAATAGTGAAAGATGTCTTTCAGTAACTAAAAGTATTAAGAGATATGAAAATCACCTTAGAAACAAAGAAAAGAATGCTTAAATGCTATGCCATATCTATCCTCCTATACGTCAGTGAATGCTGAAAAATTTCCTTACAAATGAAATGATAGAGATACGGTTCTGCAGAAGGATGCTGAGAATACCATGGACTGAATATGTGAGCAATGAAGAAGCTTTACAGAAAATGGAAAGGACACATACTTAGAATTAGAAAGAGATAGCTGAAATTTCTGGGACACATAATGAGGAAAGATGACCAGGATAATTCAATACTCGCAGTGATAGTAAATAATCAAATGTTACTTATAGCCACAATTAACAGGAATGTGTGAACAGGAATTGTTGCCCATGTCCTGGTTGGGCATGGCTCATAAAAGGCTTCCTGAATTTCTTCTACAAAAAATGGTTAAAAAATATCTCCCACATTTACATGCAAAGTTGAGGCATCTGTTAGGCTAATGTGTGTACAATGTGAAAGTGGCACAACAGTTATCATTGTGAAAAAGTGGAACGAATGAGCAGATTTCAAATTCTGGCCTTGTCTACCATGTTTACTTTGGCACAAATGTTTTAAGAAAAGCATGAAACCATCTCTGCTTCGAAATTTGGATTAAATAGTGTAAGAGACAGGACTCCCTAGCTTTGAGTGGCAGCCAATCTAGGAGAAAAACTACTCTGACTTGGACCTAAAGCCATAATACTGTAAAATTACATAAATGTTCATGGGGAGGTTTATATACAATGTTGAAATATCTGAAACACTAAGTTTTTCCCAAATGCCATAGACTATCATTACTTACTTGTACCTAACAAAAATATCTAATACTGTTATAATAAATATCAATATGGCAGTATTGTATACTATTAAATATGGTAATTCTTGCCAATTTCCCTATTGTAGAAATGTAAATATTGTTTTAAAATAACAAGAATTTAAGAAGACACATCACAATTTAAATTTCTCTTGTTTCAGTATTTAAATTCTCATACACTGCAGATATAGAATAAATTCTTTTTTTTATTATTTTGCCCATTAACCCATTAGGAGTAGACAGATGGAATGACAAATTGTTTTAGCAGTAGGTCAAAAGTCAAATAAGAAATTAAACTGAAGCCTAGAAGGTAAATCCTGCAATGCATTATTTTTTGGGGGGTTGGGGGTAATGAGTAGTGGGTGGGTCACAATGTTAGGGATAAGGTAAGGGTAAAGTTCCTGATGCTCTGTTCATTAACACATAACAGCAATTAAATTCCTCATGAAAAAGCAAATATGGCTGATTTTTCCCCCCCCACCATTTTTCTGAAAAAATCTTAACCTCTTATTTCTTTCCATTTCCACTTTTCTTAGATTTTAGCCTTCCTCCTTCTGTCTCCTTTTCCAGTATTCGGACTTTCCTTCCCTCCCCACTGCCCATTCTTTTTACTCCTCCCTTCCTCTTCCTCTCTGATCCCACCCTCATCACTTCTTCCAGCCCCTATCATTTTTTTCTCTCTTCCTCCCTCCCTTACTTCTTTTATCTCCCTTCATTCCCCTAAATGACATAACCATGGGTGCTCCCAGCCCATCAATGCAAACAAATTTTAAGGGCCTCCATGATCAATGATCCATATAAGACTTTCATTTGTGTTGTGAAAGCCATAGTGTCCCACCTCCAGTCCTTCAGCCTGTTACCTCCCACCCTATGTCTTCATTCCTTCATCTGGCTGTCTATCACTAAGACTACCCTGGAGCCACCTTGTCAGTGCAGATGTTTCCAGTAATTGTTCTCTCACCAATGTCACATCCTGTGATAAAGACTTGCTGTGAAAGATTTACTTTGGGTGTCTGTTTCGTCATCTTTGTTGCAGACTTTTCTTTCAGAGAATATTTTATGTGGTGACCAACATTTCATATATATTTGCAGTATTTCAGTTTACAAGACAAATTAATGCATATAGTGTTTATGATAAAAAACATAAGCATTTATAGGTACACACAAACATGTATGGACATTTTTTGGCATTTCTGGACTTCAAACATTATCATGAACACTCACATTATATAATTATTTATTCAAATATTTATAATAAATACAACACATGTTTTTTAACAGTGCTCAATATCACATATGGAACCATTGTAATGTTTGTTGTTTTTTTAGAATGGCCTTCCAAAATATTTGAAATTTCGGTCTTCATAGGCTTTCATACATTCTTGTCAGTTTCACATTAAATAGAAACATTAGAAGCCAGCATCTGATGAGCGAGTTTATCATAAAACTAACAGTCGTATCTGAAAGTTTTTAAAGACCAGGATTTTAAAAGTTTTTTTAAAAGAAATTATAAAAACATTGCTCAATATTGAATTTTATGCATACTTAAACATATATATATATATTGTGTATTTGGGGAGCAATTCCACTTTCAAATAAGTTTCATTAAAGATGACTGACAAGGTACTGTGGTCAAGCTTTTTATTCAATTTTTCTTGTGTTCATATATACGGGCACAAGAAAAATTGAATAAAAAGCTTAATCACAGTACCTTTTCATCTTTAATAAAACACACACACACACATATATATATATATATATCTCATTGAATAATATGGACGTATTATGTCTACTAATTTTGACTGTATCACTTTTACATGTTAACATCATTCTTACTTTATGAACTTTTTGCCTTTTTACTGTTGCGCTGTTTAGTTTTGACTTGCATATATATTGTTTGCTTATGGTTACTTTGTCCTGTTCTGTTCATTCTTTTCTTGCTGTTTATTGGAAACTTTGTCAATTCTGTTTGTTGAGCATTTTTGCCAACTACATCAACATTTGCTTTTTCTACCTACATTTATATATACTACAAATTAAACTATCTGACTATTCAAGTATGAAAAATTCTTGTGGATTTTGATGTCATTCTGGGTTGTTTTTTTTTGTTCAGCAATGGACTTGCAATGACTGATAAAACAGACACTGACTAAAAAGTTCTTGGACTGAACCATTTACAAAAATCTGATCAAAAGATTAGACATCAGAAGTTTTTGTAAAGACCATAGCTATGCCAAGAACTTTTCATCACTCCTTAAGTGCATATATATATTTAATTGTTTCACCCCAAGCAAAGTGACAATGCCACTATAATACAGGGGTTACATGGAGTGGGTGAAAGGGAATGAGAAGATTGAAAATGAGCAAGATTGAGGAAAGGGCAAAAAAAGAGACAATGTTCAAGAAGACAGAAGATGGCAATTGACATTACATTTTAATTTTTGAAAAGTGGAGTTATTAGTGAAGCAAGAAATTGAAAGGAAGTTCCACAGGTGGGAAGTGTGAGAAAAAAGCTGTTAGAATCAAAGTGGTGTTCGCATTTAGTTAGTTTGATAGTAAAATGGGGAGGCCTAGTTGCCAATATAATAGCATGCCTAAATTCATGTAGTCTGGGCACCAGGAAAAAAAGTTCATCAGAGCAGTTGACATGAAAATATTTATAGAAAAGACAGAGGGAATCCACATCACATTTGTGAGTAAGTGATTGGAGATGAGATGCTTGGTTAGGATAGATTATATGTAGATCCTTCTCTGGATTTTCTCAAGAATCTTGAGATTCACAGTAGAAGCACCAGACCAGATATTGGCAACAGTATTCAATACACAGACAAATGGTAGATTTATAAATATGCAAGATAGATACTGATGAGAAAAATATTTGGCCACAGAACAGTGAACCAACTTTCCTTGCAGCAGATATAGTAATATATATATATATATATATATATATATATATATATATATATATATCCTTATTATTTATCATTCCATATTGAAATTTATTTCTTATGTTCTTTAGGGATTGAGAAAATGATGATGGTGATTTTGAGGCTGAATGTGAAAAAGAATGAAAGAGATTGAAAACCAAAAAAGGTTAAAAAAAAACAAAAAACAAATGGACATTTTAAAGTGAACACAGCTTCAAGGTTGAGGATTCTTATATAAGGGACTCCAGCTTGACACACAGTAAAACTGATGAATGTCTTCAGTTATCAATCAACTTCATTATATGGCATACTCCCTGAAATGTTTCAAATGTTTCAACCATTTTGCCTCTTCCTTTTTACAATGCACAAAAAAAGAAAAAAATCCCACAAAATTTTTTGCCCATGATCGCAACCATTGTCTGATTGCTATAGAAAAAACAAACTTTGGAGGGGAAAAAAAATTGCATTGGCTGCTTAGATTTCCATTGCTCTAAATCATTCCCAATAAAAGATTTAAAAGAAAAAAGGTCAAACTGTATATGAATAAAATGGGACAGTGGAACATTACAGATGGCTGATTCGAACTATTTGTCCTCTGAAGACTTTTGTATACTTTAATGAATGGTGACATTATCATCGATAAATGTAACTCGCACCTTCAGGGTTGTAAGGTGAGAACAGTTCAATAGATTGGCTTGCATAATTCTGTGACTTTTTTTAGCAATTTTTTTCTCTTCATATTCTATCGATGATAGCTTTCTCCAGTATTGCATGTGTTTATACATGTGTGCATGGATATATATATATATATATATATAGCAACAACATCTATTGTTATGCATACAATTTTAGAATTTCACATATGTCAAGGTGAACAGAATTTTGTCAATTCTCTCTCTCTCTCTCTATATATATATATATATATGGTAATTGAAAAGTAACTTCCTATTTTATGTATGAGTATCCAGCCAGGAGTCCTGACTTAACACACTGTGAGTTGGTTAAAGGAGTATATCTACTATACCAAACCAAGACTGGATCTGGTCTGGAATGTTTTTAATTTGCTTAGCCTGATTCCAAAATAGTATGATATGTTGAGCTACGGCCTCTAGGAGTAAAGTTGAAAAAGTGTGACACACTGACATTTGCATTTATTATATAGATATACATATATTAGGAAATTTTCTATTTTGACATGTTTTGCAAAAGAACTGACATCATCAGAAAAATAATTATATTTCACAAGAACAAAATCTATATTAACGACATAAAATGTGATTAAGTGGGTGAATGACTGATTTTTATTTTAGCTATAATGTTATAGAAATTAGATTTTAACTAATTAGCAAATTTTGTAACATATTTTTTTATTAGTTTATAGAACATACATTTTGTCATTACTAATTTTGTAATAAATATTCTGGTTATATATTAATTATAGAAGATAAAATATAATTTCAGATAGAATAAATCTGTAAAATGAAAATATGAATAAAGATAAAAAAAAACTTAGTTTAGCCAATATGTTTTGTCCACTGAAGGGGCCTTTATCCATGCATTTGCCTTGATAAAGGCCCCTCTGAGGAGATCAAGAAGTAGTTACACCAGCAGCATTCCAGACTTTGAAAATTTCATCACAATTGTCAAATAAATTGCAAATAAGGATTTTAATCAGTTGATGTTCATTTCTAGTTATTGTCTTGTCTTTGAAAATGCAGTTGGATCATTTTAAACAAATTTGTCTAGGTTGCAAACTGAGAGCCATTGTGTTTTACCAGCTTTTCTCAACATGGAAATGACCTTTTTGTGTCTCTGATATATCCTTAACTTTTGCCATTTATGATATGAAGACAAAAACCTGAACACCAGAGATTCTACTCTTTTTGTACCAATTCTTTGACTACTGAGAATACTCATAAAACAATCTCATATGTAAATGATTAATGTTTATTTTGCTTCATCTTTATATCAGTTGCTTTTCATTTTTCTACTTCGTCTAGGATGTGTTGGTAAGTGTAATGTTTAGTAACTCGGTATGAGACAAGTTCAAATTTCAGTTGAGTTATGCTTACTTATGCACAAATACCATTGAGAAAAGTATTAAGTCATCAGCCCATAAGCTATAGATTAAATAGCAGGGCAAACTGGATTCTCTAGCTGTGATTGACATCCAGTCAAGGAGAAGAATAACTCTATATTCAAAATACAGCCACCTCAAGCTGTACAAAGATGATTAGATGTGAAATGCAGATACTACATCTGTAAAACAAATACAAAACAGATTTCAACAATTCTGGATAATCCCACCAGAGAGCAATTATCCAGAGTATGGTTGACACTAATGGGCATAACAAAGGTGGACGGGTTTGTTGAATGGACTCAGACCAGAGCTGCTTGATTGAGCCAAAAGTACAGAATTGGGCTACAACTGAAAGCTCAGCACTACTAAAATTTGAATTGAATTTTAGCCACATTGGTAGCCTAAATTTTGCATTTACTTTTTTCACATTGGTAGCCTAAATGCTATATTGACTTGTTTTCATATTACTAGTCTAAATTTTGAATTGACATTTTTTCCCCCATTGGTATCCTAAATTTTTAATTTGAGTTCTGTTCATATTATTAGCCTAAATTAGGCATTGATATTTTTTCCCCATTGGTAGACTAAATTTTGAATTTATTTTTGTTGACTTTAGTAGCCAAAGTTAAAGTTTAATTTAAAATTAAGCCAGAATATTTCAAGTTGGAAAATCAAAAATTTAGTAGCATTGGTCTTTCAAAAGTAACATAAGTCACTATTTGAACAGCATTCTTGTAGCCTTCATTCAGACTGTCATTCAAGAGCCACAAGTCAAAAAGCATTGATTGGATTGTTATGATTGTTTTACCTCATATTAATAAAAATAATGTTATTGATAATAAATTGAGTTTGTTTCAATCTTGCTCAATGTTGATGAACAGTTTAATGAGAACTGGGAACAGAGAATAAAGATTCAACAACTAAATTTTTTAAGTTTGTCCAGGGAAAGTATAAAATTGAAAACAAAACCCCAAAAAAACCCAATGTGCAAATAACTTTAAATCTTCAAGTTACTGTGGAATAAATAGAAATATAATATCAACTCTGGCAAATAAATCTTTGCTTTGTGTCTTTTGATTACATTAGGGGAGTGTTCATCATATTTCATTTCATTGGGGGGGGGGAAGAGCATTAAAACAACACATTTGAAAAGGTTTGAACAGAGGAAACATTTCTCAAGTGATGTGAGCTTGCTTCTTTAGTTATCTCTTAACTGTTGATATTTACCTTATCAATTTTCATTTTGAGCAAAATAAATATCTCCCTAAACCATACTTATATTCAACTGGATTACTTAGAAGCATTTTAAAAAAAAAAAAAATTCATCTTAAAAGGTGTGTATAGTGTTTGTAGCAATGGCTGATTTCAAAGTTGATTCCTTGATGGTATCAGCCTGGGGAGTAGATCCCAGCATGAAGCACCATTGGAAAGTGTCTGAAAACCATACCACAAGTTAATCGAAGCGTTTTGAGTGAAATTCAGTAGACATAACTATTTGGGAGCTGTTGAT
This sequence comes from Acanthosepion pharaonis, assembly GCA_903632075.3. Lineage (NCBI taxonomy): Eukaryota > Metazoa > Mollusca > Cephalopoda > Sepiida > Sepiidae > Acanthosepion > Acanthosepion pharaonis. Next base: position 108,065 of record CAHIKZ030002454.1, read on the forward strand.
GATTGTGCTAGCACAAAGTCACAAGTCATCGTGACCGAGGGTTTGAGTGCAGTGGTCTTGTTCAGACTGTTGATCACAACAGACAATATGCTTTCTCCCAGAAATTATAACTAAAGCCCACTTAGCATAGTTGCAGTATAAACCACAGGTGGGCTCTGTAGGTGTTGAACAAACACAAATGTGCCTGAGCAAGCATCTGCAACAAAGATTGACTAGCTGCACTAGTAAACAGTCATACTTGGATATGAGTAGCCAACCATTACTATATATATTTTTAATAATTTCAACACAAGCAATGCAATAAAGTCACAAAGACACATGGAGTGTGAGAGAATACAAGAAAAAGAAAACATTATTAAGGAGAGAGAACAATAAAAGAACAGGAATAAAAAAATGATTGAAATTTTTCAAGATCAAAGTTGACTGGAAAAAAGCAAGAGGCCAGAAGTGAGTTCCTCAAGCAAGAATTTGTTAGAGAAGAAACTGTTAGCATAGAACTTACAGATACATCTAGCCATTTCAACTGTAAAATGATGAGATCTTCCTAGCAACTTAGTAGTAGTATACTTAAATTCATAGACTAGATACCAAAGACTAAATTTTTTACCATAAATTACCATGATAGTATTTATAGAAAAAGAATAGCTAAGCTACATTATGTCAATGAGTTGGTTAGTTGTTTTTATCAGTCACTTTGGGCTATTTAATACTGAAATCTAAACAGTTTTATGCAATTTTATTAAGTGAGGGTGAGGTAAGTGATACAAGTTTTACTAATTAACCCATAGCTGGGGGAAAAAGGTGGATTCATATTTTTCCCAAGGGTATTTGCGCATATGGGAATATAACAAACCCAACTGGAATTGGAACTCAGCTCTCTGATAAACAATTCTGAGCCATTATCCATTACATCACCTGCACATCCAAGCATACAGTGCCTGTTATCCCTGAGCAGTCACCCATCTAGGTATTGACCAGGCTCAACATTGCTTAATTTCAGGGATCATACCAGTATTTTAATGTGATGTGGCTGTAAGCCATTATGGCAATGGGAAAGTGATTGAAAACAAGATGCCAGGTCAGTTCCAATAAACTTGCAGATTATTCTTTGTTTTTTATCGAGAATCTCTAAATATATAGCAGAAGCTATATATATATATATATATATAAGAGAGAGGGAGAGAGAGAGATAAGATAAAGAACAAATAAGAAATGTTTATCAATATAAAATGTTTCACTTTTATTAAAACTTCATCAGACATACAAAAACCATCAAGCATGTCTACTAGACATACATACTTACGAATATACATCATCATCATCTGATGACCAATGAAAAAAACTTGAATTATTGTACACTTACATAAAGCAATATTTATGGTTTTCCAATTAGGTTTGGAATATATTAATTTCTTGGAATTTTGAAGGAATGTGTCGCCTCTCCTTGAATTTGGAACACCATAAATTATACTTACATTTGTTTAACAAATGCAATGCTTGTGAAATCTAATTAACCATTGAAAATCAAACAAAAAGGTAAAAATACCAGAATTTCTTTCTGATATATATATATATATATATATGTGTGTGTGAGTGTGTGTATGTATATGGCAGCAAAATCATATCTAATGTAGGTTATTTGTAGATAAATTATCAATTTATATGAGGCTGTTCATACCCATCTATCTAATAAGACAATTTATTGCTAAATCATTTTTCTATATGAAACTTTTTATTCCTATCTACCTGTTTGATTCAACCATATTCAAATGAGTTGATAAAGAGTCTGCATTGTGGAATTGCAGCAGTTACTATGGATTATAACTCTTTTAGTTTGAAACTTCAAATATGTTTTGACAGCCACTGTCCAAATTCCCTACACAGGCCCTATTTGAGTTTATTTTACTTCTCTAAAGATTTTTTTTTTATCATAATGTGGAATTTGGAGCAGAAAGTACCACTGGAAACAAATTTCAATTTATTTTAAGTGACCTTGAATGTTCTTACTTCCTAACTTTTTTCTACTCTTTTGTTCTATGTCTTTTTTTTTTAATCTTTCCTTCCTGTTTGATTCCCTGTTTCTATCACTTTTTCTCACACACTCTTCTTCTTTCAGACATTTCTTTTCTCCACAATTTTCTCATTCTCTTTTGTACTTTTCTTCATCTTTTAATTTTTTTTCTTTGTCTCTTTCTTTAGTAACTTTTTCTTTAGTTTTCTATCTCAGTTCTTTTTTTATTTTATTTCTATAACTTTCATTTTCTTCTTTGACTTTTTATTCCCCACCCTTTTTTCTTTTTCTTTTTTCTTACATTTTTTTTTAACCTGCTTTCTTTTTCTCATTTCTTTGCTTGCTATTTTCCCTTTTTTTTTTACCTAAAGCTATGCTTCTTCTATTTTTTACTTTCTTTTCTTTTTCACTTTCCAGTTTTTCTGTTGTTTTTTTTTTTGATATTTCCATTTTTCTATTTATTTTTACCTCATTTTTTTCTTTCTCTTTTTTCTCACCATGTTTTCTTTATTTTTACATCTATTTTTTTTAGACATTCTCTTTTAAAATACTTTCAACTCTTTCTTTTTTCTGCTTCTCTCTCTTACACATTTCACTCTCTTTTTTTCATGCCACACTAACAATTACCAAACAATAGTTAAAAAAAAAAAAATCCATATAATCTAAGAAATAATAATAAATATCTTCTCCACCCCATTATTCCTTCTTTTCTCAATCCTGAAACTTTATTTTCTCCCCACTTTCTAAACACCACTTAGCTTTCTCTTCTGATCACCAACTTAGTTGTCAAGGCAGATATTGCATGAATGAAAAATGATATACAAAAATTACTTTCTTTATAGGAAACACTTAAGAGTTCATTGAAGCTTCAGATTTATCGAAGTCAATGCTTCCCTTCTGCAAAAAGATAGAGTGTCAGTTCATAAAAAAAGGGATCCTTCAAGAATAGTGTTTCAATTTTTAAATAAAGAATGTCTACTTTGATATTTCTGTCAGATGTTAAGTAGATCCTAAAAAAGAAAAAAAACTGGACAGGGAAGAAATGTTTACCTTATGAATCTGAACAGTTCTAAAATTTCAAATAGAATTTAATTAAAAACATAAAAACAATATGGACTCTGATAGCAAAAAAGATTTTAACAGGTAATGTTTGTTACACTTTGGTAAGAGTGGCCAATCCTCAGCTTGTGAGCCACACGCAAAATATTCATATTTAATATGTAGCTCATGAAAATATGTTAATTGAGCTACTTTTATCATCACAGTTAATATAAAAACTTAATAAGAACAAAATTTAATCAATATTGTTTTTATTATTATTATTATTGTTGTTATTGATGTTTATTATTATTGTTCTTATTATTGCTGTTAATATTATTATTGTTGATATTGTTAATTATTGCTTTATTGTTGTTTATTATTATTATTATTATTATTATTAATATAATTATTGTCAATTATTATTATTATCATTAATTATTATTATTGTTGTTGTTGTTACTGTTAATTATTATTAATTATTATTATTGCCAATTATTATTATTAATTATTATTATTATTTATCAATAATTATTATTATTATTTATTAATAATTATCATTATTATTGTTGTTGTTATTAGTTTTTTACAGTGATATTCACCATGTAGAAAACCCGAGACATGATTACAAAGTAAGAGTCATTGTTTATGCAGATATGTAGGGAAGATAACAGTTGAAACAAGAATTAGACAGGTTAAGGTTGTAATGATCGGGGAAGCATCTTTTTGGGAGTCAGTTCCACAGAGCAGCAGTTCTTGGTAAGAACATGTTCAAGTGGAACCTACATCTCACAATACAAAGGGAATAAAGGTGGTTAGCTACAATAAAAGACCGTAGTTCGTCTGAATACTTTCTATGGAAATAGCAATAGAGCAGTGAGAAGTTTTGCAACCTTTCATCAGTGAGAAATGGGTTGTAGGGTAGAAAATAATTTGTCACTAACAAAGACTTTGATATACTTTTAGACTCTATTGAGACAGGAAAGTGAAGGGAGTAGTACTCCATTTTTGGCCTTATCTGGCTCTTGTAAAAGTAGACAATAGTATAAAGAGTTAGGTACTTTCTGGAGCAGTACAGGGAACCATCCATTTTTTCAGCCTCTTGACATCGATTGTATATACCTGTTTCACTTGAGGTCTGGGTTGAATTTAAATCTCGATAGATGCTCAAAGTATGGGGCCTCCCTGATGGAACATCCATTCATTGTGATTGGTGATAGTTCTGGGTCTGATTAGCAATGATGGAATATCATTAATTTTGGTTTCTCAGGCATTCAATATGACCAGCCAGTTTTTCCTTCACTGAATTGTTAGAACTAGGTCAGAGGTGAGATCAGTCGCCAATCTCTGGTCATCTGGAGTTTTGAAGGTGAACCCATATACCATTGTAACATCAGATAGATATTCACAAATTATCAAAGTATACTCTTAGGCAGATTATTTACATAAAATAGGGATGGTTGGAGAAGTGAACCCTGGTGGATGCATATGTTGATCACTAGGGCCCAGGGGTACTGGCTATTAACAACTACATTCAGGGACCTAATGCAGCATCCCCATAATTTTCTTCATTTCAACTAGTTCATTACCATAGTAAATAAAGAGTTAGAAATCCTCCGACAAGATTTTAAAAACATTTTTATATATATATATATATATATATATATATATATATGAGAGGAGACACGGTGGAGTAATGGATAGTGGCTTGGATTGAGGAATTGGTGAGCAGAGTTCGAATTCTAGTCAAATTCATTACATTCACTTACATGCTAATGCCCTTGGGAAAGGTATGAATCCTCTTCTCCCATCAGACAGTAAGCAATTGCCCAAATTTCCATTGTACTATAAACAGATAGGGCAAATATAATAGCTGCTACCCTTCTCAATGGTGATTATAGTTCTATTATTCAAAGAATGGCATGTTCTTGAGTGAATATTTTTTTTTGTTTTTAGGTGTGTCAGGGGTTGCATAAGACACAGACACATACATCTGATGTCCCCTTAAGGACCAAACAGCAAGTTTGAGTCCAGGACATCTGGTGGAGGATCAGTTGCAGTGAATGGTCAGACCAAGTTTTGATGCAAGAAATGTCTTTCTTATGCTTTATAGCACAACAGACTGGATTGAATTCAGGGTTTTTCTTCAAGTCTGGCTCCAACCCAAGGCTAGAGATCTGCTATTTGATCCATAACTGGATTTGATGGACTAAGAGATAGAGTCATGTTTTTCCTAAAGCATCCAGGAGATGGGAACACAAGCGACATGGTTGGAATTTGGACTTGTCAATTCCACTTTCTGTACTGATAAAAGCTTGGCTACCCACATATTTGCAAATAGAATATTAGTAATTCAAAAATATGATCATTTCATACTTATTTATGTTTTACTAGAAAATTTATACAAAATATTAACTTCAAAGATGTGTCTTGAATATAAAAAGAGCACATTTTAGTCACCCTCATAGAAGAATTTGTCATAGTAAACTCAATAATTCAGAAGTTTTACTATTATGTAATTATCTTATGATATGATGGAATATGTGTACACCTATGTTCCCCCTTACTAGAATATGATTGGCTGGTGTCCGTCATAAATACTGACGGATGTGTAGGTATGACAGGGTCAAAGAGCCTTAGTCTGAGAGCTAATTCTATAACGATGCCCATTGGACTACACCATTGATCTACACTTCTTACCTGCGACTACGACACATACCTGTTGATTACTGCTACTGTATTCTACTTGGTTATAGTAGCCAAAACCACTTAGCTACTTCATTTAAATATATCCCTTTCCAGGACATATCATCTTATCAGAACAAAGCAATATATAAAAATCATTGATATAGCTATGAATGAATCTAAATCATTATCATGACATTTTGAAAATTTTTTACCTAAAATTTCTCTTAACATGTAATTAATGAAAGCATGACTGAAAAAAACATATGTATAATTTTTGTGATGTCTTCATTCCATTGAAAGAAGATAACACAGTCATGAAATATAATGTTGCTTGGAGTTGATGTAGTCTTAGTGAATTCTGTAATAAGGATACAAGGCTTGCTCCCAGCTAGCTCTCTGTTGACAATGCTTGGTGTCATTATATATGATATTTGGCTGAGTCCAAGTCATATTCTAGAGAGGTGTGTTCATCTCCACAACACTCCGCTTTTTAGATATGCACTTTCTTCAGTCCATACTTTTTCCAACATGAGTCAACTTCCAATGTTTCAGTTTAATTATGTTTTTGATTACCTTGGCATTGTATTGTAATATTAGTTTTAGGAATAGGTACTTCAAAGGTATCATAAAGTACGTCCATCAGTGAATGAAATTGTACTAGTTGCTTATTCTGTATCTATCTAGATCTCAATTAATTTATATGTCTTCTGTTGAAATCATCAACTTTCGACAATGAACGTCATACTACCAAGGTGTTGAATAATTTTTCCTTCTTTCCACTTTTCTTTACTGGTCTTAAAGTCTTTAAAGAAGACTTTATTGCTGATCTTAAATAATCTGGTAGTTTCAAATTGTTGACTTTTCTTTTTATTTCCTGGCAGTAATTTGTCAAAAATGGATCTGACTTTCCGAGGAAACATGAGCTCTGCAGGTGACATTTGCATTTGACATCATTCAATATACACCCAAAAATTCTTGTAGTGCCATTTCCTCAGTTTCTAAACCTTTAGCTTTTCTTAATGACCTTTTGAAGGTGTCAACAAACTGCTCAGCTTGACCATTCAACCATACCTGATAATTTATAGGGGGTGATTTTTCAGCTGAATTACAACCATTACATTTTCTAACTGTATTTTGTCCAACTTTGGCCAATAAATGTAGCTTTTCATTAGGGATTTCATCGTTACTATTCCTGGATGTCCTATGTGGAATTGTTTCAAAATCCTTTTTTGTAGTGATAATAGAATTACTGCTCTTTTCACATACAAAAGTACTCCATCACAAACAGAAAATGCTGTGTTATTGTTACCAGATTTAGTTTTAGTTTTACTCCATTTCAACTTAACGTGATTCATAGTTTCATGGATAAACATATCCTTTTTAGAAGGAATTTTGATATTGTTTATCATGACAGGCAATTCTTTAATATTTTGGAGAGGTGTGTTCATGTCCATAATCAAGGCAATAAAGACACTAGGATGTAAGGGTTAGAGAATATGAGAAAAATATACTATTAAGGAGAGAAAACAATAAAAGAACTAGAATTTAGATGGTAGAAGATAACGATTTACATTGATCTTCAAAAATTTAAAAGCAAAGATGACAAGGAAGCAAGAAGCTGGAAGAGAGTTCCCCAAGTGAGGATTCAATAGAAGAAACTATTAGTATAGAGCTTATGGCTATATCTATCTATTTTAACTATCAAATGATGAGACCGTGTCACCAATTTAGTACTTCACTTATATTCATAAAGTCTAGATACCATGTGATCAAGGTACCAAAGGGAAAATGTTCATTAGAGTAATTACCATGAAAGTATTTATAGAAAAGGCACAGGGAAGCTACATTACGACAGTGGAAAAGTGACTGAAGCCAAGATGTCAGGTCAGGACCAATAACATTGCAGATTCTTCTTTGGATTTTATCAAGAATCTCTAAATATATAGCAGGATTACCAGATCAGATGTATGTATATGTGCATATATATTTTATTATAATAATAAAAAAATAATAAATAAAATAAAAATTTAAATTAATAAATAAAAAAATAAAAACACAATCTTTTCATGCGGCCTCATTCCCAATAGCTGTTACACATGACATCACGCTAGACCATTTGAAACGTCCAGCTTCCCAAAGAATAAACGGATGCAAACAAAGAAATTCTAACTACCACACAGACACTATATTGGTTCTTGATAATAACTGTAAAAGCAAAAAGTACTTAAACAAAAATAACAAAATATGAACTTTGGAGTGTTTATCCCTAGTTTCAAAGTCATTATTCAATACCTTATCCAAAAATTGGAAAAATACAATTAAAATTTAAACAGACAGACCTTGTTGATTCTTTTTAATCAAACTTGTTTAGCTATCTATATTATATTTTTATTATAAGAGATTATAATAAAAACATTTTGAAATCTCAATACAAAAGCTTTCATGTTTCAATACTATGATTGAATCACCAGTTACTTCCCATCGCCTGAAGAAATACAAACATAGTATTGAAACATGAAAGCTATTGTGTAGTGATTTCATAATGTTTTTATTATAATTTCTTATAATAAAAATATAATAATAATATATTGCTCTACTTTGTATTGAGCACCTTTTTAAAAGTAAATGCTACAAACTGGATTTTTACTCTATCTGTTCTTTTTTCATTTGTTATATACTATTATATATATATATATATATATATATATATATATATATATGGTATTGCTGATAAATATTTTTTAAATATGTTTCAGTATGTTAGATAGAGAGGAGCCTGCAGCATCTACTGAGGAATATCTTAAATCATATTAAAGGTTTACTGCATTTATCACTGATTTTATCTTATTGTGGTGACAGATGCAACAAATATTCCCTTCATAGAGATTTGCTCGGAAAAAACTGAGTGTAAAGGTTTTTATTTTATTAACTTATTCTTGTATAATAATAATTTTTTTTTTATTAATGTGCATATTTAAATATTTCTCTTTCCTGATTTTGCCAAGAAGTAAGGTTTTGAGATTCTTTCTTCAAATAAGATCAATAAAATAATAATCTAATCATTATTATATAGAATTTTTCCCCAATCCTATTTTAATAAACACATAAGGTTCATTATCATTTTTTTTTTCATTTGTTTGTGAGATCATCTGTAAAATTCTTTTTCTCTTGAATCCTAAGATTCCTGTATTGTGGGACCAACACAGGTGGTACATGACTGACTTGTTGTCTTTGCCACGCAGCAGGAGAAAAATCAGTTTTGTTCAGTCTCATTAAAATGTAATTCAAATCATTATCATTTCCAAAAGATTGTAGCAATATGAATATACCTGGGACTACCAACATACCTATGGTATTCATAAGACTTCTCTCATTTCCCAGAAAATGCTGACACAATTCCAACACATTCCAGAACAACAAACAGATCCTGGTTTGAATTTCTAGGATTAGGCATTATCATTATTTAAATTGTGGTGTAGTAATTGTGAGTTCAATCCCTGGGACAGGTAGTACAGACTAATTGAAAACAGAACAGACAATAACTGAGAATTAAACGAGAACAAGATGAGATATCTCTAGATAATGGATGGCAGAACAAGAACTATCCACTCTTGTAGATTAAATAAAGGGCTGTTTTTGTTTATCACCTTTCTTCTACTTAAATTAAACTACAGTTACTTTTATTCACCATTATTTCCAATGATTCATTATCACTTATCAGGCAGCTCTTCAGTATCTTTTGAGTAAAATTCTGTGGAAGTGGCATAGAATGTGGAACTAGAACAATCTACTCTAGTGATGTTCAGTTTTAAATTCCAGTTAACTGAAGAAGGCCGGAGCATACAATGGTCAGAACAATGTGAATATTGCAATAAAGATGACAGCAGTTCAAATAATGTAAATAATTGTTATGGGACCTTACCCATAATAACATAATGAACTATTCCATACATAATAAATACTGCGCCTCAAGAGGAAGCAGGGAGAGTTCAGTCTGAAGTCTGGAGTGAAGTCTGTCAGGAGTCTGTCAGTCAGTCAGAGCAAGTCAATCAGTCGAGTCAGAGGCAGTTCGAAACAGAGTTGTGTTCAGACAAGTACTACTAAACCTGATTGTTCGTACTAACAATTTCTACCTCTCTGTATATATTCATGTTTGTAATATATCTGTGTTATTCCATATCTGTATTCGAGTTCTTCTTTATTGGTTCTACCTTGGACTATCACCGAGGTACAAGGAACCGGACCATAACAATAATATAAATAATTACAATACCTCATCTCAGAAATATAGACAAAATTCTACAGGTTTTAATGTGCAAAAGTTTTTGACAACTTCTTAAATTCGGTTTTCATTAGAGAAAGTCTTCCTCCATCAAAGAGTTTTGTAGTGATTGAAAGTGGTAATTGTTCCACTGGGCTTAGGATGGAATGATAAATTATATGAGACTGGCTACTGGAAAGTTAGAGTAACACAAAGATGACATGAATTTAACAACCTTATTCAATCTTCCCACTAAATCCGTCTTGCTCCCAACATTCCCTAATAGTATTGGAAGTGCTTACAATCATCCTAATAATCAACATTATTGATGATGTTATAATAATAATAATTCTTTGGTGCAAGATCAGGTGAATATGGTGAATGGAATAGAACAGACCAATTATTAAAGTATTAAAACTTTTTCCTGTATTATTCTTGCTATATGCAGCCTTTAATCTGCTGTGTATGCTGCCACTACCATGCAAAAAACAATAGTATGTTAGTATACTCCAGATTTATTCTTAACTGCAATATGTAATTAGTAATTATATATTTGTCATTACAATTGGTTCCATACTCATTACTTATAATTCAACCTAATAGATTGCAAAAATATACGATAGAATTTCCATCAATGCTCCTAATTTTTATTAGTTCATTAAAATATTGTTTATAGCAAATAAAAATTCCATTAACTATCTAAGAGCATAGGTAATCCAAATACACCTTTTATATTTTACAGAGATAATCTAAAATATGTCTGCATAGAATATTTATAAAAGATAAGTAGATGCCAAAAGATTCAAAGTAATGGTTATCTCTATTTGACATTGCTGTTATATCTGGTTCAGTGTTCATGCTATATATTTTGAGATTCTTAATAAAATCCAAAGTTCGTAATGTTGTTGGACCAGCACTTTTCCACTGCCATCACATGGCTTCCCTCTGTCTTTTCTATAAATATTTTCATGGCAATTGTTCTGATGACCTTTTCTTTTTGGTGCCTTGATCACATGAATTTGAGTGCAGTACTATATCTGAGTCACTGTGGAGTAATGGATAGTGGCTCGGATTGAGGAATCAGAGAGCCGAGTTCAAATTCCAGTTGAATCCATTCACTTATGTGCTAATATCCTTGGGAAAGGTATGAATCTTCTTCTTCTCCCCCAGCTATGGGTAAATAGCAGGACAGACCGGATTCTGTAGCCTTGGATGGCAACTGGTCTACCATAGAAAGAAATGGCAACCTACTGAGGGAAAAAAAATCTTCCTCGTCAGTCATATATTGAAAGATACATGATCACCTAAGCATTTATCATGTATGGTACAAAACTGACTGACTATATCTAAATAAGTCTCATCCTTTTACTGTTAAAATAACCAGATCTAACAATAATAACCAGATCTAACCATAATAACCAGATGTAACCATAATAACCAGATGTAACCATAATAGTTCTATTCTATAATTTCTTCTCTTGCACTTCTTGTCTGTGGAATTCTGGTCCAGCTTTCCTGTCAAGCACAATCTCCAAAAAATTAAATGCAACATCGGTTGCCATCTTCTGTCTTTTTATTTTACTTTCTCCTCTGTAACGTTTTCTCATTTTACTTCACCTTGCAACTTAGTGGCATTATTACCTTGCTTGGGGAGAAATGATTAAAAACAAATTAACTTCGGATTACAAGAATTTCAATCCTTGCAGTTCTATAGTTTAACTACCCATATCATATCACAGTTGACGGGATTAATTTTTTTATCTTCCTACAGCAGATCTCTCATGTTTGTGTAGTAGTTTTACAGATTCATGTCAGCTGTTATTATCCTGAAATATGTTATGATTTGGCACCAATTTTGCAATACATATCTAAACCATATTTGCTTTGAGAAAATGGAGACATTGCATAAAAATAAAAGTCAGATTACAAAGAGGTAAAACCACAGATCAAATGACAGCATAATAATTGGCAAAACATTGTTTTAATAAGAAAATAATGAAATAAGTGCTAAAGTCAATTGTACTGATAATAAATGAGGTAAAAAGATCTAGGTAACTGATTTTTGTTTTAAATTAGAAGTAATGATGTATTTTTTACAACAATTTGTTTTTCATTAGTCACATCTAAAAATTTGTTTTGATACTAAACATAAATCCATAGACATGCTCTGCAATTTATATTTCAAATTCTCATGAACTTGGAGACATCGAGGATATGAGGAATTTTCTTTGCAGCAAAATAATTTTTAAAATAGGCAGAAAAATAAATGGTCAAGAAAAAGTTTTTAAAGAGTACCATGATGAAAAAGAAACAAAACAAGGTGAGAGAAGGAAGAAAGAAGAAAGAGAAGGGAGGAAAAGCAAAGAATAAAGTTAGGAAGGAAAAAGAATGAGTAGAGGAAAGAAGGAGTATGAAAGAGGAGGAAAGAATAATGTTAAGATGGAAAGGAGGATAAGATTGAGAAATAAGTAAGAAAGAAAAATGAATAAGTAGAGGAAAAAAAGAGTAAGGAGGAAAAGAAAAAAGTAATATTTGGATGGAAATGTAGATATGGTCAATAAATAAGTAAAATGAAAGAAAAAAATGAGTAGAAGAAGAAAAGAAAAGGATAAATTTTGGAAGAAATGGAGGATAAGATTGAGAAATTAAATGAAAGAAAAAAGGTAATAAGTAGAGGAAGAAAGCTTAAGTAGGAAAAGAAAAGAATAAAGTTAAGACAGAAAGGTAGATATGATCATAAAATAAGCAAAATGAAAAAAAAAAAGGAGGAGTAGAGGAAGCAATAGCAAGGAAGAAGAAAAAAGGATAAAGTTAGTAAGGAAAGGAGAATGAGAAATAAGTAAAATGGAAGTAGTTAATAATAGTGAAGAGTAGTGAAAATAAAGAAAGAATAAGGAGGAAAGCAATAATGCAAGAAGTAGAAAGTAAAAGATAAGATGGAGTAACAGAAATTAAGAAGTGATTGAAATAGATCAAAGTCCATGGAGAAAAAAAGCATAAAAAAGAAATATATATGGAAAGAAAATAGTGATGAGGAAAAGAAAGAATATGAAGATGGAATTTTTTTTTTGAAATCATTGATGGAAAAAGTGGAGGAATAATGGTATTTGACACTGAGGAAGAGAAGGGCATGATATTGTGCAAAAGAAGAAAGTCTGACTATAATAAAATCAGAAAATAAAATCTAGTTCCAAGACTAAGTTTGCAGATGAAGACTCTTGGGATTGTACAAAAGCATTCTTCATTAAGACTGAGAAATTCACTTTAAAAGATCATCAAAGAGAATTATTTGAAGTTGTCCATCAAAAACAATTGCAAGTGATGTGATATATGAGACATTTTAAGATACACATTGGGGATTGTCATCCCAGATGACGCCATGATCATGGGTTTATTTATATTCATAAGAGGAAAGAGTAGAAAAGAATTCTATTGATGATCATCTTCTTTTATGTGTCGCATCCCTTCAGGACGTGGGTGATCATGATTTGCTGCAACTTCCTATCCTTTGTAACACTTAACAATGTTTGTTACTTTTGCTATCTCTCCTAATCCCTATTCTACCATCCATTTAGATAATCTTGTTAGATTACTTGCAGTTTCCTTTTGACCCACTTGCCTTCAATATGCCCTGTGAGTGTCAAATTTTTCAAGCCTACTTTCTTTATTATGTGTCCTAAAACTTTCAACTCTTTGTAATTCTAAGTACAAGTGACCATTTTGTTTCCATTTTCCTTAAAACTTCCTTGTTGCCAACATGCTCTGTCCGTGGTATTCTCAGCATTTTTCTGTAGTATCACATTTTTATTGCCTCAAGCTTCCTTTTCAACTCTGAGGAAATTGTTCAGCATTCCCTACCAAATAGAAAAATTGATATAGCATAGCAATTCAGTACTCTTTTCTTTGTTTCCAATGAGAAGTTCTTGCATCTTAATACTTTGCTTAGTTTTTGGAAAGCATTTTTTTGCTATTCAAATGTGCATCTGGATTTTGGTGTCCCATTTTCTGTCATCTATTAAATATCTGCATTTGCTTGATTTTGACATCTCTAATTTGTACATGACATTAGGGAGTGTCCTTTTTGCTGACAACCATACATAAAGAGTAATAGACAGAGATGATATTTTTTCTTCTTTTATTTTGTTTGTGTGCATTTTTGTTTACTGTTCTCACAAACAGATAAAGAAGACAAGTCAGCACTGGTCATTTTGCTGCACAAAACAATTTTAAGAATGTTTTAAATTGTTGGTTGTTCAATGGTCAGCTGACAATGTAATTAGGACACAGAAGGAGCAGGAAGCATAAATGTACCTTTTGTATTTGATGATTAAGCTATCACTTTTAATTACTCATTTGAACAGTTTCCTGATATGGATGACAAAAAATGATTTGTTCATATAAATAGCAAGAAGGAACATTTCACTGACTGTTGTCATTAATCAAGTAAGTACTATTTTTATAATGGTTTTCAAAAGATATTGAAGATTCAGAGGAGTCTGCTGGTGATTTGTCAATGTTGCTGCTAAGGTAAATTGTAACAAATTGGAAATCCATCAGCAAAGTAGTTTCAAGTTTCCTTTGTTTTACTGAAAAGATTTCATTGTTTCAGAAAGTTTTCTTCATTTTAATTCAGTAAACAAAGTTTTCAATGCACAGATAATGTAACAGAAGTGTGTAAAATTCTCTAAGTCCCTTTTCTTCATTATGTGACCTAAAGGTTCCAACTATGTATGCAATTGCAATTAGGGAATGTTTTCAATGCACAAGTGGTGTAATAGATGTGTGAAAATTTGAAATAGTAAACTGAGATGAAAGTCTAGCTATTCATTTTGCTTTGATTGTATTTTATAGTTTAAAATAATTATCCTATTGCAGATTATTTAAAGTCAGAAAATATTTGTAGATTATAAGAATTTTTTTTGAGATAAAACTGGATTACTGATATAGGTCCTATTAATTAACCCATAGCTGTGAGGAGAAGAGGTGGATTCATGCCTTTCCCATGTAAGTGACTATAATGAAGCTCTCCAATCATTGCATTTTGCTCTTGAGAAAAACATAAACCATCTCCTGACTTCTATTTTTTTTTTGATTACTAACTAATCCCCAATATAAGGCTCAAGAGCCGCTCAAGATAGACGGTTGCTCTTAAAATAATTATGATGATGTGTGATATATGATGATTTAAGTACTGAAATTTCAACCTGTTCAGTTTTCTCTTGAAGACCAAACCAACAGAAATATTTATATCAGTCTCCCAATACTGAAAGTAGAGTGTTATTGAATGAGGTGCAAGATTTGAATATAAGAGGAGGTGAAAGGAAGTGAAGTTTATGATGATAAGGAGGATAGATAATGATTGACTTTTGATTTGATGTGGTTAAGATTGTAGTGTTCAGGTAAATATTCACATGAAAGTCTGTTCTAAAAAGTGATAGTTCTCAGGAAAAACTTTTTCTGAGTGAAAGTTTCTCCTAACAGAAGAATACAGAGGAAATAAGAGTGATTCAGAATGTCATATGTGGTGCCAAACCACTCAGAAATATTTAAACTGACAGGTATATAACGATATATAATCAATGGTTAAAATTGGCTTTGAGCAAGCAAAGACTTTGGGTTTTGGCAAAGACCATCCTTTATTTGAACTTTCTGGACTGGCACTAAAGAATCACAAAGAAGTTTACTAAATAACCAAAACCACATCACTTGAAGACTTGCAACAGCTAAAAGGGATAGTCCCATTTAAGAGAAAGTAATGATATAAATAAGATGTTGACATTCCACACTACTTTAAATAAAAGTTTAGAAAGGAAACCTCCCATCTATATAGGAAAGAACTATAACATTTAGTGGACTTTAGAAACCTATTTTTCTGAAAAATTGTTTTATTGAAAAGGTTTAATAAATTTCAACTGAAAATAGTACTAGCTGCTTGGTCAATGAATACAAAAATGTTTCCTTATTCATGTGCCTCTGCCACAAAATTTAACTAAGTGTGTTCATGTTGTTTGCATGCAAAAGGTACATTTGCCTTGGTAGTGTGTACACTTCACACTTAGCATATGATTTCTATTGGACCGGTCTGAAGAAATAGAAACAACATAGACTACATTACCTAAATCATTGGATACTGTATTAAACAACATTTTATGCCAGTCAGAGTGTCTGATGGCTGTAGATCTAGTTGTGCATGGAGGGGAGTAAGTCCCAATCTGTTTAATATTTTTTAAAACAATGCTTTGCATATTAAAAGCCCAGATGTGAAGAAATGGGTCTATAACATTCAACTATACTTTACCTCAGCTCAAATAAATATACTGTCAAATATAAAGAAGAAATCAATCCTTCATCAACCCTCAGAGATTGATTGATTGATTTGTTGTCAACCATTTGCAGGTTATTTAAAGACAGAAAGTATTTTTAGATTGTAAAATTTTTGGTGGGTGGAGGAGGCAGATAATACTGGTTTAGTGACATAAATTTTACTGATTATTCCATAGCAAGGAGAAAAGAGGTGGATTCATATCTTTCCAAAGGGTATTTGCACATAAGTGAATACAATGAACTCAACAAGAATTGGAACTTGGCTCTTAGATTAACAATTCCGAGCCATTATCCATTACACCACTTGCACATACAATCTAGCAGCACCTGATATTTACAAGTCAGAACTGACCAAGCTCAATGTTACTTAATTTATATTCCCAAGAAGAAATAGTAGGAAAGGATTGTATGGAGACTGGTGTTTAAACATGATGTGACTGTAATCACCCCTCAAAGAATGGTGCTATAAAATCACAAAGAACTATACTAAATAACAAAAATCACATCATTCTTCCAACAGTAGCAACAACAAAAATATGTAACACATGTAACTATAATATAAAATAATGATATAATCAAGATGTTGACTTTCCACACCATTGAAAAATAGAAATAAATTGAAAGAAAATTTCCATTTGTATTAGAAAGTGCTATAATAGTTTGTGAATTTGAAAAGTCTAACTACCAGAAAAACTGTTTTAATAAAAAAATAAGTTATATATTTCAAGTGAGAGTAACACAAACTGTTCAGTCAATAAATGCCAAATGTTTCCTGTATGGAAGCACATAATTTTACAATTATTTGGAATGTGTGTGTTCACAATTAAAGAAGCAGCATATGGACTGTTTATTCTTTTTTTTTTTATATAAACTTTAGGAAAACAAAGTTCTCAATGTCTCATGGGTATGTTAGCTTTCTTTTTCTGGTCCAGAAGTAAGGTTAAGTAAGAATAAGCATTATTATAATGGTCAAGCTCAAGTGAGCCTTGCACTGAGTTGGAACAACCAAAAAAATGTATTTACTGTAATGACCAAAGGAAAGCTTGCACTTACTTCATTTGAGTTTTGTCAAAACATGTCCAAATGCTATGCATTGAGAAGTAGAAATAGAGTATTTCTGTCCTTTCCAGAGATGGGGAGGTCATAAAATTGGACAGATAACCAAAAACCCTTTCCAGTTCCTTCATTATTAACATCATGGGAAAATGTATTTATTTTTTTTTTTTTTCTATATTATTTTATTTCATTTTCCTACAAAAGTAACACTAGTCTTTTTCTTGATGCATCCATTTTCTCTTTGTATCTGTCTATTGATTTACATTAGGTTACTCCATTTTTATATTGTTCTGATGATGATGTACATAAAACATCAAAATATTAACTTGTCACCATTGCTTGTTCATTGAATTTTGATTTCATACAAGTATGTGGTTATCAATATTTTATAAGTATTTCTTTCATCTTTATTCCAGTTGATTTTTAAACTAATAGTACTAGTGTTATGTTGTATAAATTTCTTAGATGAAATGTTGTCAAATATCAATTTTTTTTCTTTCATCTTAAATTCAGTTGGTTTTACAAGTATTAATCTTAAATTATCTGAATTTCTTAACCATTCAGTTAGTGAATGCTGAATATTTTCCATATGGAAACTTAATTTTCTCATTATTATTACCACTGACAATTCATCTGATATTTATAGAGATAGGTAGATGTAAGTTTGCCTGTCTTTTCTATAAATTCTTTTATGGTAATTGTTTGAATGAATTCTTTGTTTTCGTATTTAGATTTTTTGAATTTAAGCACAGTACTAGACTGGTGTCGAGATCTCATAAATTTACAGTTGAATTGACTAGATGTAACTGTAAATTCTATGCTAACAGTTTTTTTTCTCAAACTTCTCACTTGTAGAACTTCCTTCTGGTACCATGCTTTCCTACCAACTTTAATCTGCCAAAATTTAAATACAATATCAATTGCTATCTACTGTCCTCCTGATTACTCTTTCCTCTTCCTACTCATTATTAATGTTTCTGATCCTAGTTCTTCCACACCCTGTAACCCCTTGTGTCTTAGTGGCTGAACTGCCTTGCATGAGGGTGATACTGATAAAAAAAAGTATGATTTGACTAGTAAATTCTCTAAGTATTCATTTTGCATCAATTTTTGTAAAAATTACTGTTAGTAGCAAAGTAATTGATCCAAATATAATCAATTCTATTCATTTATTCCAATACTTCAAGCATTTCTATATTCAATGAATCCATTTAATGTTTAAACATTAGAGAAATAATGGATTATTTCAAATTAATTAATTATTTCATATTGTTTCAAATCAAGGCAATGAAGATCAAGTAATGTGCAACATGTAGCTTAAGTTTCTTTAAAAGAAAATAATTTGAATAACATTTTTTTAAAAATATTAATTAATGGTATTTGATACCTCAATTGTTAAAAGAAAGAAAGAAAAGAATTGCTATTCCTTCAGACTGTGTGTTGACTTGATCTGTGATTATACCATTTGAATCTCAAGGGAGATAACTTGAGACAAGTGGTGATGGGTATTTCAATTTGAATTTAAAATCAATGAATAACCCAGTTTAATTTAGGTTATGAAATACAGCAATAGATCAAAAGTTTGTCTTTATGCAATTAATCACAGTTATAAAGCAGTTCCCCATTTTTAAGTAAGGGTCAAAATTTAGTGTCATGGTCAAAGAATTTGGTTTCTAAGAAGGGGGATTTTAGTTCATTATTTGCTCAATATAAGGCGTCCCCTCAAAATTGGATGAATTTGACCAAGAAAAAAAATTCCTGCATCTGACTGCATTTGATATTTTACCAAAGAAAAAAATTCTAATAAATAAATTGCCTTGCATTGTAAAAAAAGATGCCCTCTGTTTGAGGGCAAGAAATTTAATACCCTATATAAGATATCATATACAGGCATTGAAAAAACACTCAACTCAGATCTTACAAGTTTGGTTCTAGAGATTTGTGACAGCATTGTAAAAGTGTGCTGAACAACAGCAAATCATCAATCCCTCCTCTATTCAATCAATTCAAAGTCCTGACATCTACAGCAGATAAGGTTGAATGCTTTGCTCAGAAATTCTCTTCCAACTCAACACTCGACTCATTTGGAGTACCCACACCTGATTTCCCCCTTAGAACTGAGACTCTACTAAGTGATATGCACATAACTCAGCCACTGGTCTCGGACATCATTTCTAAACTAGACTCCCATAAGGCATGTGGAGGTAACAGGATACCAGCTGTCATCCTAAAGAAATATCCTCCCGTGCTGGCTCCACTTCTCTCCAAACTCTACAACTATAGCCTCGTTGCTTCCTAGCTTGTTTGAAGTCCTCCGCTGTAGTTCCTGTTTTTAGGAACTCTGGAGAACATTCTGACCCCTCTAACTATTGCCCTATTAGTCTCCTACCACTTTTTGGCAAAGTATCTGATGCTTTAATCTATGCTGAAGTGGTTAAGCATCC
This sequence comes from Acanthosepion pharaonis, assembly GCA_903632075.3. Classification (NCBI taxonomy): domain Eukaryota; kingdom Metazoa; phylum Mollusca; class Cephalopoda; order Sepiida; family Sepiidae; genus Acanthosepion; species Acanthosepion pharaonis. The sequence goes on from CAHIKZ030002454.1 coordinate 127,887, forward strand.
TACCTCTTACAACCTCTGACAAACAATATGGATTCTGTTTTGCCTGGTCTACTGCTGATGTGCTTACAGCCATCACTGAATATGTATATCAAGTTTGATAATAATGGCAAAGCTTAATCTGTGGCTGTAGATACCTCAAAGGTGTTTGACAGGGTTTGGCATGCTGGTCTTTAAGGTAAGCTCCAGGGCTACAGTATTACAGGATGATTATTTGATTTAATCCAATCATTCCTATCAAATCATGAAATGAAAGTCATTTTAGTAGACTCATTTACAGAACCTTTCACACAAAGACAAATGTCCCCTATGGCTCTATCCTGGGTCTTACACTGTTTCTGATCTTCATCAATGATCTTCCTGATGCCATCCGTTCCCAAATAGGCATTATGCAGATGACACTACCAGTTACTCCTGTCTCAATAGCAAATCTGCCAGGGCTGACAAAGTTAACTTGGCTGCTGCTCTTGAAAAGGACCTCCAATCAGAGGCTGGAAATGACTTGGAAATTGTATGCATCAAAAACTAAACTGCTCTCATTTAACCACTATAGAGAAACTTCCCTGGCCCCCATCAGAATGGCTGATGCTCGACTCCTGGAGAGTGTCTCACTGCACCTTCTTGGCCTCACGTTTTCAACTGACTTGAAGTAGAATATCTACATTGAATCAATAACTACTGCAAGGAAAGTTAATTTATTGTGTTGTGCCAGATGGGTTTTTTTTCTTGTCAGAGTCCATCTTGCACATTTACAAATCTACCATTCATCAATGCATTGAATACAGTTGCCATATCTGGTCTGGGGCTTCTGCTATTCATCTTGAGGTTCTTAACAAAATTCAAAGAAGGATCGATCTTGACTTGGCATCTCGACTTCAGTCACTTTCTTGCTGATGTGATGTGGCTTCCTTCTGTCTTTTCTTACAAATATTTTCATGGCAACTGCTCTGACAAGCTTTTTTCCCTCATGCCCTGACTACAAGAATTTAAGCATGCTACTAGATTGGCATATAGGTCCCACCCTTTTACTGTTGAAATAGCTAAATGTAATCACCACTTCTACTCCAACAGTTTCTTTTCTTGCACTTCCCAACAGTGAAATTCCCTTCCATTTACTTGCTTCTCTGAAAATTACAATCTTCAATAATTTAAAGGCAATGTCAATTACCATCTTCTGTTGTCTTGAACCCTCTTCATTTTTTATCTTTTCTGCAATCCGCCACCCACCAAATGCCTAGTCTTTTTTCTCACTTTCACTCTCTGTAACCCCCTGTGTACTAGTGGCATTTGGGTCATTTAATGGAGAATTTTAATTTTCTTGGAAGCTTTAAAAGTAATAAAAAATATGTTATTCTTATTTCAAAAAAAAGGTGATACTCTTTTGTCACCTTTTGTGTGGACATAATTACTAGAGGCAGTGATAAGTGTGTTTTATGTTGTAGCTTTGTTGAAGTTATATTTTGGGATACAGTTTGATTTCTTTAAGTAATTGTAGGATATTATATGCATTAATGTCATATTATTGGTCATTTTTTTATATAAAAATGTATTGCTGGTATTTTTATACTTTCATGGTGTTTTTGGTTTTGTTTGGATGTTCTTTATTAGACCATAGCTGGGACCCTAACAGGTGCTTCCACCCTGGGAACAACAGAAAATAAGAGATAGTTCCATGCTTTTGAAAACCTTCAATATCAGGCCTTACTGCTGGATAAATAAATTATTTTAAATTTGTTGAAGATTAATAAATAGAACATATCTGAAAAATGGCAGCACCAAAATTAAAACAGTTTGGTAACAACAAAGTTGACACAAATCATTTCATAAAGGCATCAATTTTTGCTCATTTACACCAAAATCTCATCTGTTCATATCTATCTCATTCTACTTGTCCAATTTTGTCCATGTTTATTTCTAACATGTTTGCATCTTTTTATGTTTCAATCAATCAATGCTTATTTTGCTTAGTCATTATATCTAAATCATAAATTTCCATTCCCTTCCTTTCAAAAAGAAAAGAATACACAAGCATAAGCCTGACTTAAAATTACACAAGAAACACAATTAGGTACCTCCATTAACTTGCTGAAAAAAAAAGCTCCAAACTAGATAAAAACAAAGTTTTAATATCAAAATGTTTGTTATTATTAAGAGGAAAAACCAAAGTATTTTTTGATTATTTTATTAATTTAGCATGTTAGAAAAAAAAAAATGGTTTTTTGTTTTTTACATATATAAAAAAATGTTTTTTTTTTGCAGTAAAATCACATTGTTTTGGAAATTCTTGCAAAAATCAAATTGTCTGATTTTAATAAAATTTTCATGACTTGTTCACAAATGAATGAAATTATTTTTGAATTTCTTTTATCTTTAAAAAACCTTGAGAATATTTTTTTTTTTTTTTTTTTTTTTACATCTGTTACCCCTATTTACTTAATTTTTATGAAATTTTGAGAAATTAAAATTTCACCACCTTCATATTTATATTAGTTAAAAGCAGGACTCCTTGAAGAATTTTGTTATATAGGAATAAAGTGTCACTGCCCACACTTGAGTTTGAACATAGGTCACCAGTGAGCAAACACAGGTGATCCCATTATTGAATTAAGTGAATCATGTGATCATAGAAGAAACACATGTATAGTGGAAGTCACATGACATCTAGAGTGATTGTCATTTCTAGTCTAACCTCTATTACTATTTGGATCGCATTTCTATTCTATCATTCTATATTCTACTTTATAACTATACTATAAAAATTCAGATCACTATACAGGTTTTTGTGTCAAAAAAAAAATTATTGAGCACAATAATATTAGTGCAAAATTATTCGAAAGCATCTGACACCAGTATTGTTCAATGGTGTACTATAGTTGTATCTGCGATTACAAAGTCTCTACTACAACAAACATTGCGAAAATGACAATAAGTATTCATTGGCATCACAAAAGTATCAAACGAGTGTTTGTTGACATCATATGCTTTCAAAAAAAGTTTGTTTTTGTAAAACAAATTAAAATTTAAAAATTCTATCATAAATCATAAAAGAAAAAATGCAATAAAACATTACATGACATTATTTAATTAGAAAAGTATTTAATTGATTTCATAAATAAGATATATTAAGGATACTATTGTCTTCAGAAAATTTTTTTTTTAATGAATAATGAATTTTTACAAGAATTTTCATTTTTTTAAAAATTTTAATTAGAATAATTGATTAGGTTTTAAATTTTTTAAATTCTGTATTAATTTCACCCTTTTAGATAATATTAAATAAAAAGTATATTTACTAATTATAAATGGAAAAGCTTAGTACAAATCATCAAACACCAATATTTTTTAAAAAATTTTTATTTTTTTTGTATGTATATAAATGTGCTGATTTTTGCAGATATGGAGTTCATATATGACATTCTCAGAAAATAAGAGTGATAACTATATTAAATTTAAAGCCAGAAACTATTTAAAATTCAATAAAACATTAGATTACGAGGGAATATTTTCTTAAATTTTTAAGATTAATGAGTACTTAAAAATTATATATTAAATTGCACTCACATTATATTCAGCATTAGATAAATATCAATCTGTAATCAAGCTGTCAAACATGTCAATAACTTAAATAAACAGCTACAACTGTATTAAAAAATGCATTTTTGCAATATTTTAAACTTAAAGTAAATAATATTTATTTCAAATCAGATTAATTATTCTTTAAATCCACTAATATTCCTCAAATATAGTTTCAGAAATGTATATTTTATTTTTGGAAGATTTTTTAATAAAGAGAATTTCATTTTGTTTATTGGAAATATTAAATTAAATCTATTAGCTTGAAATTAAAACTAAAATAAAAGCTTCAAGAAAGATTTTTCATTTTTTTAAATACATTTTAAACCTTACATTTTTTTTCTGTGGAGGTACCTATAATGTACAATGTACTTGTATACTACAGGAACCTTTGTGATAAAAATTTACTTAGAGATACATAGAAAGTAACATACAATCAGGCTATTTCAATTAATTGTTAGTTCTTATTAAATTAGTACAGAAACAATGTGTAAATTTTGAAGAAATAAAAAAATAAAAAGTTTAAATCAGTTTAATATTTGGCTTATGGAATGTCACTATTTGCCAAGTTACTTAATGTTGAATTCTGACATTTTGATAAACGAAAAAGTAGATACACATTTGGTTTGCAGAAGAGTATAAAAGGTAGACAAAATTTGGTTTTACATAAGTGTCTAATAGATAAATCAAACAGGTGGCCTCTTTTTTGGGTGGGATTTACCACTCTGCATGTGGCTGCAGTTGGCATATTCCTAAATGATAGGTCAAAAATTAGTTAATATCTAGTTTCTATAAAAATAAATTTGAAATAAAAGGTCACATTCAATCGCTTAACATGAATCACATTTTGTTTCAACAAAATTTCTTTCTTATAAAATGAAATCATTTTTTTTATTATACTGGCTTATTGGTGAGACATTCAAATTGAAGTTTTATGAATTGTTGTATAAATTTACTATTCTGTGTGTGTGCTTGTGTAAGTGTCTTGTTAAAATATCATTGTTGAAGAAATTAAAAATGTACAGTAGAAATTTTCTAATACTCATTCAGTGAGTAAAATTGATATGGATATTAAAACAAACCTAATAAAAAGGAAAAAAATATTTCTTTTTTTCATATTCTTTGCAGTTTTCCAAAGAAAAATATAATGATGGGTTTACATAACAGTAATTGAAATCTTACCATAACTAATTAAAAGCACAACCACAGAGCTGTCACTGTGGTATAATCCATTCTTCTCATTAATGGATCTGTTCTGAACACATATATTCAAGAGAACTCTGCTGGTATGCAGAGTTCATTAAAGCTTACTGTTAAGCAAATTCCTATTGTCTCAAACAATACTACTACAGATAAGTAAATCCATCATTTATTCCTTGATAGGTATCTTAAATTTTTGGAGAGACACACAATTCTAATAAGACAGATTATGGCCATTTTAAAGAGGTTTTTAGCAAGAATCATTTTTTTAAAATTATAATTTTGGTAGTTTAATCTTATGTTAAACCACAAGATATATTTACAAAAAATAATTTTCACAATTTTTTTTAATTCTACAATAAGGACATTTTAAAACAGAATGTTATTTTTGAAACTCTGATAATCCAATCTTGAACAATGTAAGCAATTACACTATTTGCCAGGTGTCTTAGTATGGGGTAAAGATTAGCAAGGTAGTTTTCTCTGTGAGAGCTTCTCACTGGGATAATGGTCAGAGAGCAAGTCTGATTAAGCAGTAGTGAGTTCAGTACTTACTATGCTTAATAAATAATAATAATGATGATTTTCTCTGTGGGTGTCTCAGTGTGGGAAAATGGTCAGTGAGATAGTCTGGTTAAGCATTACTACTGAGTTGTGAGTTCGATCCTAACTGGGTACCACATACTTGTAGCTTTGTGTTATCGTAAGTTTTGAAATAATTGCTTTTTTAAATTTTATTTCTCTTTTAAATATTGCACCAGTGGTACCCTTTGTTAGGTTGTATTTTTAGGTTGCAATCAAGGGCATCAACAACCTTGCTATTTACTTATAGTTGAAGGGAGAAGTGGCTTCATGCCTTTTCCAATGGTATGAATGAAAAGTAAATGCAAACCAAACACTGATTTTATTTTAACCTCAACACAATTCTGAACTTTCAAGTGCAGAAATAACTGGCTAAAGAATTGCCATTAGAGAGAGAAAAATAAGAAAAAGTTACCAAGTTATATGGCACATTAAATTTTAAAACATTATCATTGCCATTGTTGTTACATTTAGATGCACTGTTTTTTGATTTGGGGCAAATATCTTTCAACATGTGCCTGAGTGTTTTACCTCTCATACTTGTAAAATCTGTTATACAGCCACAATACATATTACATACTCTCACTAGCTGTTGAATAAGTGAACTTCAATCTAAACTATACATGCAATTACATGGAGTTAAAGAGTCAACGGGAGATGTTAAACTAATTGGGAAAGAGCATTCTTTAGTTGCCATGGCAACTGGTATTACTTGATGCCCCCACCCCTATTGCCCTCAATTCTCACCCACTCAGTCTGTATCACTGACCATGGGAAGAAGCAGATGAAAAGGAAGCTATATTGCAATCAGGCAGGGTTGGTGGAAGAACCTGGTGAATTAGTGCCCGATGATGGCTTGGATAAAATAAACTGTAATTCACTGTTTGATGAATGAAGACCAATAGCTTTTGGATGCAGCACAAAACTCCAGGGAAGGGCCAAGTGAGGCAATAAGGATACATGACAATGGGGGTGGACAAGCCAAGGCTGCTTAAAGTTATTGTGGTGTTCTGGGTCAGGGAACAGACAATGAGGACACTGGAAATGGAAAGAAGACTGTATGGGTAATGAGAAATAAAGATGAGAGAAAAGAAAAGCGAATGAAAAAAGATGATTAAAGAGGGTGAGACAACAAGCAAAACTTGAATTGTGAATAATAGTAATAAAAGAAAAAAGTATATTTAACTGAAAATGAGTAATTAAGAAAGAATGAATGAGACAGAACTTATTCCTGAATTAGTCCATTCATTTGTTGGGTTGGAATAGACCTAAAGATTTGACAGACACTCCTTTCATCTTTTACCTTTTTAATTACTTCATACATATACTGTTTTGGCTATAGATTTCATAAGAAAAGAGATTATTCTAACGAGGAAGGAAACGAAAACTATATAATAACCCTATTCTGTCAGAATTTTGGAGCTGAGGAATTATCAGAAGAACATGTGAGCAATGACAAAATATTAGAGAAAATGGAAACAAAAAGGAAACTTATATTTAACACCAGGAAGAGACAGCTGAAATTTCTAGGGCACATAATGAGGAAAGAAGGATTGGAAAATTTTATACCCACAGGACAGACTGAAGTCTAGAGGGACAGAGAAAAACAATATGTAACCTACTTAGTGAGCTTGAGTATGCAGATAAAAAAATAAAGTTTAGGAGAAATAACAAAAAGACAAAATTTATTAAGAGCTACAAAGGACAGGAAATTGTGGAGAGCCATGACTGCCTACATCCAAAAGGGTTACAGCACATAGAAGATATGCTTTGCTATTTGTACCAGCACACTCATCTTGGTTGTTATGCTTGCAGCTCAAAGATGGCCTGAGAGTACAACAGCCAAAATATTCTCAGTGTAGTAAGCAAGATGAGCATAGTGATCCAGTAAGAAAGTATATAATATTTCAGCAGAAGAGGTAGGATTCATTATCAAGCCTGGTCAGTACCTTGATGAGTGACCAGGTGTTGTAAGCTTGGATGTTCAGGTAGTGTAATTGATAATAGCTTTGAATTGTTAATCATAAATCTGAGTTCCAATTCCAGTTGGGTTCATTATATTCACCTATGTGCAAATACCCATGGGAAAGGTATGAATCTACCTCTTCTTCCACCAGCTATGAGTTAATAACTAAAACTTTAATCAATAAATCTTTATCACCTCAAAAAAAATTCTTATAATCTAAAATATTTTCTGGCTTTAAATAACCTGCAAAGAGTTGATCAGTCATAGAAAACAAATCAATCAAATTTTTTAAGGAACTGGATCTCATTTCTTTTACATCCCAAATTTTTTGTCTAGGAAACTAGGAATCAGTTTTCTCTTTTTTTAATTTTTTTTTTATTTATTTATTTATTTATTTTTTTAAGATTCCTAATTTTTGTATCCAGTGGATATAAAGGCCAAGGGAGTTTAAGAATTGGTTCTGTAAACTAGTGTAATTTTAGCAAGCAGTTTGTGTAAACTTTTGTGAACTTTTTAAATCCCAGGTATATTTCTATTAATTCCCAACCAATGATAGTGCCTTTTGATTTTTTAAAAACAATGTGCAGACTTAGTATCAGAACTTAGTAAAACAAATTCTACACTATTAATACTTTAAGTCAAAAATTGCATTCACTTTAATGATAGCAAACATAGAAAAAAGAAATGTATTCATACCTTTTCAAAGAGCATTTCATTTGTACAAAAGTTAACACAACAGACTAAGACAGAATTTGAACGCACCATGCCAATTTTGCTTTCAGTGACGATAGTCATTACACTACTCTTATATAATTCATATATCCAAAATGTGTACAATTATATCAAAGTACATACTGAAATGTAACTGCAACAAGCCTATCAGTGCCATCAAAAAGTACATTATAAACAAGTCTTAAAACAAAAATAAACAAAAAACAAAAAACAAGAGTATATATTATAAATAACCCTATTGATAACATATACAAGTAGGTCTACTATTTAGTTATCCATATGGACATATTAATTAAATAATTAAATAAATGAGGTTGACTTGTCTGGAAAGTTTACAAATTAATGACTCATTAAAACTTTATGCTTCAACAAAAAGAATATTCCAACTCACATTTTCGGCAGCTATTGGTTGTGTATCAAATGAAGATACTAACTTTCACAGGAAGTCAAATTAGTGATTGAGATATTGGAATGATACTTATCTTTTGACAGCACTAAAATTGACTTTGTAAATAAACATTGAATCTGTACAATGTCCAAATATTTGCTTTTTCAAAATCTCTTACAAATTATAATCATTGAAGGAAGTATTCTAAGAAAAGTTTATTATAATTTATCATGCATACATTTAAATGAGTTGAATTCAACCAAAAGGTCTTTCTGTTGAATACTTTTATTGTATTTGGTTACACATGTTTCAAAATCATGGATAAACTGCTAAAAATCCATGTTTTTGGATAGTTTATCCATAATTTTTATTAAGATGTACAGCAACAATGGTCTATCATTCATCCATGCTTTGAATATTGCTCCCATATGGTCTGGGGCACTTAGAAATCCTTGATAAAATCAAAAGAAGAATCTGCAATATTACAGGTCCTGACCTGACATCTTAGCTTTAGTCACATTCCAATCATCATAATGTAACTTCCATGTGCCTTTTCTATAAATACTTTCATGGTAATTTTTCTAATAAACTTTCTTCTATGGTACGTAAACTTCATGAATTTAAGAGCAGTACTAAATTGTTGGCAAGATATTGTCATTTTACAGTTGAAATGGCTAGATGTAACTGTACGTTCTATACTAAACGTTTTTCTCACACTCCTCACTTGTGGAACTCTTCTTGCTTTCTGGCCAAATTTGATCTTCAAAGATTTAAATGCAATGTCAATTGTTATCTTCTGTCTTTTTAATTTCCATTCCTTTATTGTTGATGCTCTTTAAAAATGTTTTTCTTTTTCTCATTTTTCACACTCTGTAACCCTCTTAGTGGCTTTGTTGCCATGCTTGGGGTGAAATGAATAATATATATAATAATAAAAAAAAAATGATGTAATCATAGATTGGCCACAGTCAGGAATATAGAAACACTGTCAGCTCCATGATCTTGTTTATAACTTTTATCCTGACATGACCCTGGAGAAAGGTAAAGAATCTGTTCACCCACCCACATAGGCAGGGGACTGGTACAAAGGTTGTCTGTCACTCCCTGAATCAATGATATGCGGCGGCTCACACTCTACATCATCTCAATTTTCATAAAATAGTATTCATATAAAATGCAAATTTTATTGTAACTTAATTATGTACAATAATGGATCATATGCAATATAGGTGGGCAATTCAACTAGAAAAATTGAAAATAAATACAATGTATCTAAATACAAATTCGAGATGTCATAATAGATCATTTCATCTTAAATCAATAATGTTTTGTGGCAACTTTTATCAAACAACTTGAGATTTTTCTTCTTAAAAAGTTGAATAATTTTAACACATTCAACATTATGGATAAAAAAATAGTGAATTTTATATAGCATTTTTTGAGACTTAGCATGAGCAAAACAAATTCGCAGATTTGAACCAAAAAATAGACCCCAGAATGGCATCAAAATCTGGGGGAATCTTTTCATCCCTTAATAGTCAGTTGTGCTTATTTTAATTTGTAATGTATGTAAATCTACGTAGAAAAAAAGCAAATGTTGATAAGATAGCAAAGATTGTAAAGAGCTGGCCAGGGCTCCCAATCAAGCTTGGCTCCCCCCAGTCAAGGGGTTCAGGGGTAATATGCCTTGGCCCTGCATTTAGATATATATATATTCTAGTCGTCTAATGTGTAAGGAAATTATTATGCAAATTTCCAGCAGTTCAAATAGTTGGAATGGTACACAAAATTCAGTAGAAATAATTGAAGCCGCTGACAAATATAATAGTAAAACTTAAGTTGCCTGCAACACTTTAAAGACAATATATATATATATATATATATATATATATATATATATATATACATATATATATAGGTAGTTGTGTATAGTTCATCAGGCATTTGAGAACATATCTTTATCATAGAGAATGATCTAATGCAATGTTTATTGGCATGTGCCAAAATTCTTATTTCTCTTTCAGACATATCAAGAAAATTAACATGAGACAGGAAGTAAAAAAAAGCGCAACCACAGTGATTTAGAGATAACCAGCTTCTTGAAGTGGCTACATTCTGTATGTTCAGGGTCAAGAATAGGCTATTGGCCCCTGTTTGGTTTATGTCATTCATCTTCAAGAGAAAGAAATATTCTAATTGGTTAGAGTTAGTTCAACCAGTCCAGGACACTATCAAACATGGCCTCAGAAAGTCAATGAGAGCCATTGTCAGAAGTTTAAAATCACCAGACCCTGTGGAGCACATGATGAATATAGAGTAGTTTATGCCTAACAAGACCTAGAAGAATGTGATCCAATTAAAACACTTGCTGAGTCTCCTGATATACAAGCATTACTGTTCAATGAAGAGAACTTCAACTAGAACCAAAAAGTGAACAGAAGGAATGACAGGTATGTCTTCCCAGACCCCATGGAAGCATCCATGGCATATATGATCTATGATGGCCCTGGGTATCATGAACTACAAGAACTATATCATGCTAACTAACTTTTTAGCAAAGGTCTCACTGTCAATGTAATACCTACAGTCAGGTACTAGCTATTGTGGTCAAACCCTGGATTTAGAAGGTGACTGTACCTATTCCAGCACATCTCAAATGACCAACAGGAGTCCTAAGTGGGTGGCTGAGAATTTTAATGATTATGACCACACAAAAAATGCAACCTCCTAGGTCACCTGATTTGGATTCCTTGGTCTACTATTTGGGTGCTGTCAAAAGAGGGGCCTACTAGTGACCACATGATACCAGGGTCTAGTTGAAGGCCATTATTGTAAACATGATAGCAATGAATGAAAACCACCTGAAAAGGGCAGTCACTTATAAAACTACACTCAAAGTTGACAAAGGATGGAAAGTGCAGCACTGAAATCTAAAGGTGTTTTGTGATAGCAAAAGATGTCTTCCAAAAGATAAGCAGAGTATTAAGAAACAGGAAAATTTTATTAGCCAAAAAAAAGAGTACTGATTTATTATGTAATATAACTCCTCCTATATGGCAGTGAATGTGGGACAATCTCCTCACAGATTTTTTTTAATCAATTCATGCCAAGCAAGGTGATAATGCCACTAAGATGCAAGGGGTTACTGGAAAAGAAAAAAAGAGTTTAGAAGGAACTAGAAACACAGGAAACAACTTATATTACTATTACTGAAACAACTTGATCTTCTTCTCAGTTACTTAACACACACTATATATGTGGAGAGATCTATTTAAACATGCATGCTCACTTCAGTATAAGACAGAAAAGTGATAAATCAAAATATCTATACTCTACACATTGCTTTGTTATTAGAAAAAGATTTGAGGATGGAACTGTTTTCAAATCCAGACAAAGATGATCTCTCTTTCTAGTGTTCAGTGTAATACTTGTAAAAGTCCTTGTAAAATTAGGTGCAGCTGAAGTTCAGTAACTTTTACCTTTGGAAGGTCATTAGGTATGTCATTGATATTTAGCCCCTTATATTTTCAGAGGAAATGACATGTATATGTTTGAAAGGACAAAGTCTAGTTAAAGAGTAGATGTCAAGAGGACTTCTCAAGCACAGGCTTTTCAACATAGGAAAATGTATCTTCATTAATCATAGGCCCACCATTTAAAACTAAGCCAAGATAATTCATAATATCTCAAGTTTAATGTGGAGGAGAATCTGCAAATTATAGAGCGCTATTGAAAGTAATGTTAAGCAGGTAAGAAAAATCTTGGATACACACCCATATACTCAATCGTTTCCTCTTTGTTTCTATCCCTCTCTCATATATATATATATATATATATATATATATATATGAGTTCTCTGGATTTTATCCTCCTTGGATTTACCCATATGGTTTACCTAGTTTTTCATAAACTATATATATATATATATATATATATATATATATATATATATATTTAAAATTTGCTCTATAGATACTGGAGAGTGAGCTCAATATCAAGGATGAAGTGTTTATCAATCACCAGACCATCTCTGATCATTTAGGATGTGAAACTGCCATTTATCATACAGATAATATATACGTATATCATAAAAATATAATTTTAAGGTATATTATATTTATGAGTTAAAGGGCTTGATGTCAGGGATAGAGTGTATGTAAACATAGAAGTGGACATTGAAGTCAACACACATTGGCAACAGTCTGTTTCATGGTTAAACACAATCATCAGACCATGTTTCTCTCTCTCTCTCTCTCTCTATATATATATATATAGAGAGAGAGAGAGAGAGAGAGAGAGAGGGAAAGGGATAGATAGATATTCTTTAAAATTTGGCTTTGAGAAATCTTGTTAGAAAAATATGCATCCTCTGGCAGGATTTGAGACTGTGTCCCCTGGAGGAAACCATCATTAGATCTGACATGCTTTAGACCAATGTGGCCACATAGGACCTCCTGATCAAACAGGCCTGAATAGTGCTTTTGAACATGCATTTTTCCTGATTCTCGGAATATACATATCTGCTGTGTTTGGATCCTAATGTAAATAAAGACAATTTTTAGGAAATGGATTAAATATGTGTCCTCCAGCCGGATTTGAATGTGCGTCCCCTGGGAGGAACCATCATTAGATCTGACAAGCCTTAGACCAATGTCAAATCTAATGGTAGTTTCCCCTAAGGAATGCAGGTTCAAATCCTGCCAGAGGATGCATATTTGTCTAACAAGATTTTTCAATTATTCAGGCCGGTAGATGTAAATAAATATGCTGTTTAATAAATAAATAAAAACAGAGCATCTACTCAAGTATGAGTATCTGTTTAAAAATAATGTTTAAACAGACAAATTAATATATAAAACCCATTTAAAGATAAAGAGAATATGAACAGATGAAAAGTTAGGACTTATCTAGTGAGAAACTTTACATTTTGCATATACAATGCTTGTCATGGTCAGATAAATCTAATTTATCCAAGCTTAATGAGCAGTGTATTAGCAAAGCTTCAGGTCAGTCGCATGATAAGTCCTTTTAAATAATCTATCTTCATTTGTTGAATACACACATTCAAAATTGTTGAAAAGTTCTAAGCCTGAAAATGAAGTCTTTAGTAAAAAAAAAAAGTATGATAATTGTTTGATCATTTTATGAGATTTCAGAAAGTGGGTTAAAAGGCAAGACCATGTCTGTACTACCTCATATATATATATATATATATATATATATATATATATATATATATATATATATTAATTAAACCTAGAGAGCCAGACAAACCTACCAAGGTTTCACCTTAGCCGGACCTTCCCTGACAATCCGCTTAGGTGAAACCTTGGTAGGTTTGTCTGGCTCTCTAGGTTTAACTAGGTCTACTCTACTCATTGCATTGAGCACTTTATTTACTTATTTTGGGTACTCGCATCGGGTTTTTTTTCTTTGGGCCTTGGGCTTGTATGCTGGATGATTATTTTCGGTTAATGTACATGTTCTTGGTTCTTTCTTTTTTTATACCTTTTTTCCCCCTTTGGTATTGGCTTATTTATTTGCAAATCAAGACACCAAAGGTTTTCCAAGCAAGTATAGTTTCTTATACTTATAAGATTTCTATTAATAATTATATATATATATATATATATATATAAGCTAGAATATTTGATCAAGTTTAAATGGAAATCAACTGATTAGTTATCTCTTTTATTAAAATTAAAAAGATATAATTAAAGATTATAGAGGAAGACCATGTTCATTGATTTTGAATAACTCATCTTTTAATTGATATGTGGTTGAAAATACATTACTCTGATTTGATACCAGGAGAAATCAGCAACAGGCTCAATAGATATTACAGTTTCCTTTGAATTTGTACATTGATTGGAGAACCTTTGTAGGTCAAACATTTATAAATGAAAAAATTGCTGCTCAATATACACCCTATGCGACACACATAGGATCCCCCACACACACATACATATGCACTCCATAGCCAAGAGGTCTAAAGCACATTGGATCTAATGATGGTTTCCCCTGCCCAGGAGGATGCAGGTTTGAATCCTGTCAGAGAGCACATATTTTTTTTTTGAATATTCAGGCTGGTACATGAAAATAAATCAATATACTGTTTAATAAATAAACAGATTATCTACACATATATAGGTATACACTAAAAATAAGGTTTAAGTAATAAAATCTGCAGGATTAATAAATAAAAAATCTATCACTTCTTTAGAAACATAGAAACACACACACACAAGTCTCTCTCTCTCTCTCTCTATATATATATATATATATATATATATATATATTTATTGATTTATTTATATATATATATGAGAGAGAGGATTGTAAAAATACACCCCCCTCACATATGACAGAAGCAAGATGTGGAAACAACAAATCAAGTTTTATTTATTATCTAGTTGTCATGTGTTGGAGACATGAGAGACAGTAATACTGAATAAAATTGTGAATTTGGAGTCAAATGTAGATCAAATATGGATAAGAATCTGGTAGAGTGATAAGATAAAGAATAAGTAAAGTGTATATAGTTTTTCTAGTAATTTTTTTTTTTTATAGCTGTGTGTAATGAGTGTCCAGATAATATAGTTAGAAAATACAAGAAGTGTCTGGGGTTCTCTTACCTCAAATTTTTGTTGAGTGTTATTATTATGGCCTGAAAAAGGAAAATGAGCCAAAATTTTCATTGGTGCATGTGTTGATGGCCTGTCTGTTTTGACTGCTTGTCCAGTAGTGAGAATGTCACGTATTTGTGCGTGTAGAGGAGAAAAGTGGTGTTGATTCTCTGGTTTAGAATAAGTAAATTCATAATAATTATAATTATTTTGACACTATAATTAATTTTTATTTATGTATTTTTTTTTATTAATATGGCACACATAAACTTGTAAGGGACATATATGCATCAGGTAAAACTTAGAGCTTCTCTTCTTGAGAGTGTCTGGAAAAATGCCAATGAAACTTGACAGGGAAAGCTGTATAGAAGAGGCTTGAATTGACAGACAAGCATACAATCTGGTCAACATAGTAAGCAGAGTTTAAGAAAAAGGTTGAATCACTCCTAGAGATAATAAGAAAACACCAATATTACTGAATCACCTTGATGTCATCTATGAAGAGTAGAATTATGACTGACCATATAGTGTATGTGTTCTAAAAAAATGTATAAAAGCTATAAAAAAAAAAAATTGCTGGTACTTTAAAGTCAAAATGTAAAAGTAAAATAGTCACATTGAAATCAGACACACTCACATGATTCAGTGTAAGCAAAAGCAGATGTGAGTATAACATAAGTGGAAAAAATAAATGAAGGAAAACCTGTACATGCTAAGGAGATCAAACATTTTGCAAGAAAGGTTAAACAGTGTTTGTATGTAATACATTATAAATAAATAAAGAAATACCTATATATGCTAAGTAAGTCAGACATTTTGCAAGAAAGGTTGAACAGTGTACGTAATAAATCATAACTTTCAAAAAGTTATATAGAAATGAATAACTCATTATTTTTCTCTCAAGGGAAGTTTTTTTGGATCATTTGATCATTTCATGAATGGTTGAATATAGTGGTAAAAGTGAGTTAAAGTAAATTATACAGCCAGCTTTATTGGTAAGAAAAACAAAAAATTGTTGTAATGTATAGCAAAACTATGTTGAGGTTAGGGGAAACTACATAGGTAATAGACAAAGAAGGGAAAAACACAGGCGGTGACAAAAATAACACTGCTTTGGAAACCACAGCAATTTTAGGAACAAAATGCCCATGGGACTGACTTCACAAGACACTATGTTTTTCCAACTGCTGACTGCTGGTTTTCTCATTGCTTTTATTGGCATGAGGTATTTTACAAAGACCCTGATCTTGACCAGCTTCAGAGAGGCCTGTATCTAGACATGCTATGCTATGCCACTGTTAACAGGGAAAACCTGGATGTAGCTGGTATTGACAAACATATCTGTATGTGATCCAAGGCCACTTCTATGTCTGTACTCACTTGCATTTGCCACAAATATAATTAAAAAAAACATAAAAAATATAAAGGAAGAATAAATTCAAATGATTAATAGAATAAAAAGAATTGAATAATTTCAACAATGTTATCTTAAAGCTTAATTTGCTATAGCATTGTCAACCAATATTCATTTTTGATTGCTATTTTTTTTTCATCTTTTCATTGCAATGACTGACTTTCCATGGCTAGGAGTAAACAGCTTCTTTTTTTTTTTTTTCATAGCCCACCACATCTTCTATTTCTTGTAAAGTTTTGTCTTTGTTATTTTTCCAAAACCTTGTTCTACCATCAATTTACTCAAGTTCACTAAGTATGTTACATGCTGCTTTTTTCTGTCCTTCAATCTATCCTGTGAGTATCATATTTTCCTCATTACATGCCCCAGAAATTTCCACTGCCTCTTCCTAATGTTAAGTATGTTTCCTTTTTGTTTCCATTTTCTCCAAAACCTCATTGTTACTTACATGTTTCGGTCCATGGTATCTTCAGCATTTTTCTGTAGAACCACATTTCTGTTGCTTCAAGTCTCTTCTTCATCTTTGAGGAGATTTTCCAGCATTCGCTGCCATACAGGAGGACAGATATCATGTAAGTTCAATTCTCTTTTCTTTGATTCTAATGAAATTTTTCTGTCTCTTAATATGCTTAGTTTTTGGAATGCATCTTTGGCCATTTCAATACATCTTCAGATCTCAATGTCATACTTTCTGTCCTCTGCTAGAACACTTCCCAGATATTTAACTTGTTTGATTTTAGTATCCCTGATTTGTAATTTGCATTTGAGGCTCATCCTTTTGCTGACAAGCATGCATTTTGTCTTTGTCAGCACAGATTGGAAATAAACAATAAGTGAGATATGAGCCTCTATCTCTTTCAATTAATAAAGTTAGAAAAGTTAAAATGTTGAGAAATTAAGTCTTTTCTTTATATAAATGCTTCTCCTTTTCACTCTTACTCTTTGTATATATTTTCTCTCTTTTGAAATCTCTCCGCTTCCCTTTTCCTTTTTCCTTTTCCTTATTTATCTACTTTTCTTTCTTTCTCTGTCAATTTGTTCTGATCATTTTTCTATTTTTTCAATCTGATTTTTTATTTCTCCAATCAAATTATTATATTTCTATCTTTTCTCTGAATGTTTTCTTTCAACTTTATTTCTTCCTTTTAACTCTTTATATTTTAATTCTACTGTTTTCTTTTTCTTTTATTTTCTTGTTTTTTCCTTTTTCCTCTCTATTTTCACTTCCTTTTCTCTTCTATTTTCCTTCCTCTTTTTCTCTTTGTTTCTTTTTCTTTTCTTTTTCCTCCTTTTTTCTCTTCTACAATACATTTCATCCTTATTTTTGTCTCTTCCTTTCATGATTTCTCCTTCCTGGAATCATTTGCACTAATGTTTTTATTATTATCACATTACAGCTGATCAATTCTACAGCCTTCTTCAAGTGTACATTCTATAAAGAAGTTAACCCAGAAAATTGTAGCAAATAAAAAAAAATAGCGATTACACAGAGTTCATCTAAAAAGTTGTACTAACAAAAACAGCAACACAAAGAATGTGTTCAAAAGTCCAGACAATTCTTGGGAAGATAATGACTCATCTCAATATTACAAAACGTATATCCCCACCCACAAACACACATTTTTAAATCCTGTTCTTTAACTATTCTACCTTTTCTTCCTTTTTTCTTTCTTGAAATAAATTAAAAATTTCTTTTTATTGTTCAACCATAAATCTTTTAGTAATGTTACAATAACTTCTACATATTCATCAAGAAAGCAAAACACTCACAAAATGTCTACATGTTACTGCACAAAATAAATATATAAATCATGTTGGTCAATGTTTTCACAATAAAACTAGTATTAGTCAACCGATGTTGGAAAATTTTCAAGATATATTTACATTAAGTTTCTACTGGACATAAAGTGAAGGATAGGTTTCCTGTTGTTATCAAGTAATAAACTAATCCCTCTAGAATTAATACATTGTCAGATTTTATTATACAAGTCAATGTTTTTACAATGAAATTGTTATAAATCAAATATTCCAGATATAAATATATCATATGGATTTCGTTTTATTTGTTTTTATTAGAAATATTTGAAATAAAAAATTTTGTGGCATGAGTTTTTATTATGCAATTTGAAGGTTGATCATAAAGTTGTAAATAAATATATGTAATTGTATAGATATTGATATTTATTTCATAATTTCAGATATTTAAAGATTTTCATGGATTCTAAGAATGATATAACCTCAAAGGAAAGACAAAATCCTGGTACAATCAAATAAAAAGTTGAAAACATTGATGAGATAAGAACTAGAAAAAAAAACTGAAATTAAGAATGTTACAAAAACAGATTTGTGAAAATTTTAAAAAACAATAAAAGCTATGAAAGGGGATTAACTAAAAATTTGTGTTGTGAATTTTAAAAGAAAGAAAAAATACAGAATCTTAAGAACATTGGCTAATGATATGAAAGTATAAATTACTACCTTTAAGCTAGCATTAAAAAGAGAAACATGAAAGTCATTCAATAAAGCTTAAAGAAAACTAACTTCTTAACAGTAATTTTTAGTAATGAATGTAGCTTTATACCAGATATGATTAATAGCTCAGCTAGAGGTTTGTTCCTTCATGGAAATAGTCAACCAACATGATTTACAAGTCAACAGTCGAAAGGTGGAAAAATATTTTGATATAGTATTGTAGGCAGCAAAATTATAGCTCTCTTTAAATTTACTGATATTTCAAGATAAATGCAGAGAATTATAGCCAGCCCTGGGATATTTTTTTTGTTTGGAATGGTACTGGTCACATCTACATTTAAGGTAAAGAGTAACTACTTATAAGACAATGTTCTTTCACATTTTACAAGACTGACTATTGCCAACCTTCTCAAAAAAAAGGGGGTTTCAGAAATTTTCCCATATTAATGGTATGGCTCATAGCTTCTACAGATATTAATGCAATAGAAAATTTGAGATCCATCATTAAAAGAAATATATATGAGTAAGAATAGAAAACATTATTTAAACAAGATCTCTGGGAAGCAAAAATACTGTTGCAAGTATTATTAAACCTAAAACAAGAGAAAAACTTAAAACCAACAAATTAAATATTGATGTCAAAGAGCCAATATTAACATTTAAAGTAATAATTTATTCAGGTATATGGATGTATTATTTTAATCAGATATATCTTTCTATAACCTATTTCTTTTGGATTTATTTATAAATAAAGAAATAATGATGAAATTTGTTTGCATGTAATAAAACTTGATATCTTCAAAACAAGTTATTATCAATATTTTGAATAAGGATAAAGAAAATGAAACACAAATGTCATATAAAAGTATCTTGAAAATTTTACCAACATTGGTTGGTTGATACCAATTTTATTGTGAAAACATTGACTTGCATAATAAAATCTTAATATATTGTAAGGAAAACTAAAGAAATATTTTTGGCCAATCATCTCAGCCAAATACAGTCCGTTTCCTCTTCCTACTTGCCTGGTATTAAAAAAAAAGTAAAAAGAAAATAAGGACATCTAAGAACAAAGTAAAAGACACACGTAACCACCCTAAACCAAATTCCTGTCCTTGTATTGTCATTCCATTCCACATGGAAATTTTCTCCCTTGATTGAACCCAAACTACAAAGATTATTGCCAGTTAACAGATACTCCAGTGCTCAGTGTTTCTTGCAAAGACAAGCATATCATCATCATAGATGGCTTTTTCAAATATTTCTAATCAGCTGTTGTAAAAAAACAAATTCAAAAACTGAGAAGATATAACCAAACAATAAAAATTACTCTATCTTTTCTTCTCTTTTACCCTTCTCTTCCAAAGTTTTTTTTCTTTTTGCCTGTCTTCATTTTATACCATTCCCTCCATTTCATCTAACAATATCAATTCTTCCTTCTTTTTCTGTCTATCAATCTATCTTCTCTTCTTCCCAAAGAGCATCTGCCCAGTATTTCCGCATTCCCCACCTATGCCATTTTGTCATGTCTTGTTTTTACATTCACAATATCCAGGCATTGATTTTTTTTCTTTATTTATTTGCATATTATTTTTCCTTTACATCTTTCTGTCAATCACTCTTTTCTTCCAATGTTTTCATGCCTTTTATCTATGCTTTTTCTTTCCAATTTTATTTTGCTATCTTCTAAGTATTTTCCTGCTTATATCCATTTCATTCTGTTAATATCTATCCATCCATCTCAATCTGTTCATATCTATCTATCTGTTCATATCTATCTATCTATCTGGCTCAGTCTGTTTCTCACTTAGTCTCTTCACATCTATCCCTCTTTGTTTGCTTTTTGGATTGTTTCCATTCTACCTTCCATCTATCTTTCTCTCTTCCCCATCACTTGCTATCAATCATTTAATTTCCTCCATTTGCCCTTTGCTCTCACTCTGTGCACCCATTGTAAAAAATGGGCTGTTTCTGCAGCTATAGATGAGTTCAGTTCTTACAAAATGCCCTATAAAAATAAAAATATAGCTGTTATACAAGACCCAAGCTAAACTTGACTAAGTTTAACTTTGGTACCAATCTCTTCACAGATCTTTCATCTGTCACTAATCTTGTCTCTCTTCCTTTTATTTTTCTTGTGTCTCTCTCTGTTTCCCTTCTTGTTGCTCCTTTTTTTCCTCCTCTTTTTCTTTCTCTTCTTTTATTCTTTTACATGTTTCCAGAATATTCTCTTCCAGTATTTCAGCCCTAACTGAACAGTAACAAGGAAGCATCCTTTTTCACATTGTGCACTCTTTTGCAAATTTCTTGCATGTACAAGACCTGAGCTGCAGAAGAAGTTAGGCATTAGATCCACATGAACGAACAAGCTTGGTTTCACAGGTTAAGTTGCTCCTTATAGATGCTATCAAGCATGACTACTGTTCTGTTTCATTTAATAATTGTAAGAACAAGAGTACATGAAAGATACACAGCTTCACTAGATTTCCTAGCCAAGCTGAAAATTCTCCAGTTATAAGACTGCATTATTGTTATTTGTTGAAACATCAGCTATCGATGACAACTGTTTGTGTATCCGACAGAGTTTGCCTTGTAGTGTTAAGTGGCACAGAATAATAAAGTGCAGTGTACTCCTCAAGCCAAGTCTGTCTCATGCTCAGCCAGATATTTTTGACATCCAATAGCTTTTTGCTATGTAGGGGGTGAGGGTTGAGAAAGGAGGCTAGCTAAGACAGTTGCCAGGCCTATCTGGATAGGATTCCTGATCCAGATCCATCTGGATATTTCAATTTGCAGAAACAAAAGCTGATTTGAGTTTTACTTGGAAACAAAGCAATTTGGATTATGTGGAATTCAATTTGGTATTTTTTAAGCAAAAAAAAAAAACAAAAAAAACAGCAAAAACTTTTTAAAAAGTAAATAAAATTGTATGAATATTTTCTTTAAATTAATTTAATATTGTTATTCATTTTGTCTTTCTGATATTATAGGATTTAAAAACAACTAAAATTAAAAAAATATATAAATTATAATTTTTAAAATCTTAAATGTAATTTAAACACAAGTGAAATATTTGGTAATGAAAAACAGTGCACATGTAATATTTAAATTCTTTTTTTTTATGTGTCATGTCCTTTCAAGGCATGGGTGATCATGACTCTCCACAACTTCCAGTCCTTTGTAGTGCTTAATTTTATTTTATTTTTTATTCTCCTTTCTACTTCCAATTCTGCCATCCATGTACACAAACTTGTTAGATAGGTTACTCACTGTTTCTCTCTTTCCTTCAATATGTCCAGTGAGCATTAAATTCTCCAAGCCTTCTTTCCCCATTTTGTCCCAAAAGTTTCAGCACTTTTATTCTAAATGCAAATGTTCTTTTTGTTTTTATTTTCCTTAAGATTTCCTCATTGATCACAAGTTCTGTTCATCATATTCCCAGCATCCTTCTGTAAGACCACATCTCTGTTGCCTCATCTGTGAGGAAAATCATCTAACATTCACTGCCATATGAGAATTAGTATTACATAGTTGTTTGACTGTATTCTCTCTTCTCCACTTTTCTCACATTTTCTGACAGACCATGACTTATTTTTGTATATGCAACCTGTTTTAGGCAACTGTACTCAAATTTGACTAACTCTAATGAACTCCTCTACTGAAGTCAATGTGGCTTAAAACTAAAAAAGCAAAAAAGAAAAGAAAAAATGTAAATTGGAACAGAAAATGTTACTAAAAATGTTATCTTATGCAGTATTCAAGAATTCTATCATTTCTTTGCCACCACATCTGGTCTGATGCTTCTGCTATATATTTACAGATTTTTGGTAAAATCCGAAAAAGAATTTGCAATGTTATTAGTCCTGACCTGACATCTCAGCTTCAGTTACTTTCCCATTGCTGTAATGTATCTTCATTGTTTTTTTTTTTATAAATATTTTCATGGTGATAATTCTGATAAATTTTCCTGTATGTAAACTTTACGAATTTAAGAGCAGTACTAGATTGCTGGCAAGATCTCATCATTTTACAGTTGAGCTGGCTAGATGTAACCATAAGTTATATACTAAAAGTTTCTTCTATCATACTTCTGACTTGTGAAACTCGCTTCTGGCTTTCCAGTCAACATTGATCTTCAAAAATTTAAATGCAATGTCAATCATTATCTTCTGTTTTCCTAATTCTGGTTCTTTTATCGTTGTCTCTTCTTAAAAATGTTTCACACTCAGTAATCCATTGTATCTTAATGGCTTTGTTGCCTTATGTGGGGTGAAATGATTTAAAGATTATATATACAGCAACTATAACAAAACATTGATTGTGCCAAATATAAGGGAATAATGCTAGCATTATAGATTATAGCTTCAAATATTAAGTAAATACAATGATAATATTTAATAAAATATGATGCTGTGTATGCTAATATGGAGCCTTGTTGTGATGGGTTGAAATGATAGTGAAGATGAGAGTCTCATATATAAGATTTTTCAATGATGATAATAAAGAATAGTAAAATGAGAATAATTATTGGAATTTAATTTGAGAACCACAAATACAATATTTTACAAGTTCACATTCTAGCCTATTTTCAAATCCTCACTCCAACCTTTTTCCTTGCTTTCAAAACCTGACTCCCAAAGCCTTGATTCTTATCAGAGATAAGAATATATTTTATGACTAATGAGATAGCTGGAAAATATGAAAAAAAAATTCCACCACCATTATTCTTTCCATGGTGCCATAAAGTCTGGGGAAAACACTCACAGCTTGTTGTAGCTCCCAAAACCCTGATTCTTATCAGAGAATTTTCTAACCAATGAAGGGGCCAGAAAATTTGTATAACAATTTTGGAGGGAAATGTCCCCAATACTTCTGAGCCTCCCAAATCTCCATAAATTTAGAGAATCTTCACCTATTTGACAGTGAGTAATTGTCAATCTTCTGTGAAACAAGAAAGGATGGCAATGGAAAAGCAGTAATCTTCACTGTCAGCTAGAAAGAACTGCCTACTAAGAGCTGTCAAGAAAGAACGTCAACCCGCTACTAAATACCAGTTGAAAGCTGCTTCCTTTTACCTACAAGACTTTTGTCGTCGACCTATGAACTCACTCAACTGCAAAATTCATATATACTGGCATTTTCCTACTCTGCAAGAACTCTGAAGAAAACTGTGAGTGTTTTGAGCCTTAGCGAAAATCTAATCGTTTAAAGAACTTTTAGGCACTCAGAGAAATATTTAGAGCAAGCCTTTTTTCTGTTATGAACATTTCCTCTTCCTTTAAAGTTAAATGACTTTTTCTTCTCCCTTTCTTTCTCTTTATTGTGTTTATCCCTTTACCCTTTTTTTTTTTGTACATGTAAATAAACACTTTCTTCTTTTATTGTTACATGCCGAGCAGTAGTTTTGAGTCTTTCTTTATTCGTCCGCCTAAAAGAGAATGTTCACTCTAATCTTTCAAGCTATAGTTGCTTGCTTTTTTTTATTCAATTTTTGTTGTAATTTTTTTAACTTCAACCCTTTCATGTGGGAAAGCCGGGACAAATATCCCACATAATACATATATAACCAATATGATCCATTTATATTGTATTTAACATAATAATACAGTGTACACATGAAAGACCGCAACAACCAGTTTCTTGTGTGCTAATACATGCTGCCATCAGGCAGTAAGTATGGGTCTGTTTGGTGATATAGGCATTTATATCTTCTCAAGTTGTTACAATGAGGGTAGCTGGTGAATATATACAATGTACTTATCGACTAAAATCACTGAGGTGGGAAATACTCATATGGCGCAGGGGCCATGCTAATCTTCTCTGTATCGTTCCAATTTTAGAATATGTACTGCTGAAGCTGAGGATTGAATTGCTGAAAAATCACTGCTATTTGGGGAGAAAAATATTTAAGCAAACATGAACTTTTGTGCCTGCAAAAATATTTTTCTTGAGTATAAAATGACCCCATGTTTCTGAAGCTAAAATCATGGAATAAATTACATACTTGAGTATATGACCCAGAAGTACAGCCATCCATATTCAATCTTTTTTTTGAAAAGTTGTACCATATTATCCATTAGAATTTCAATGCCATAGATATATTTCACTGAAATATTTAATCTTATAGGATATTAAAGAAAAGAAATAAACCAAATGTTATGCAATTGTGTTTCTTCTCCTAATTTCCATTCCAAAATATATTTTTGAATTTGCTAACTACACATATCTGGTAATTGATTTTAAGATCTTATTAATCTATAATGTTAAATCATACAAACAATATTGTGTGAGTTACAAATTATTACAATTTTCATGACTTTGATTCTAATTGCGTGACTTATATTTGAAAAACTGAGCTCAGTTTAGTAATGTATGGGCAAACTGTTCTGGACTAGTGGTTAGAAAGCAGTGAGTTTATTTTTGAATGCATCAAACTAAGCTTAATAAATAACTGCTTATGTGTGTGTGAATGTATTCATATAAATGGGGAGTCAAAAATCAGGTGAAAATAAAAAAAAATCAACTTCTGGCTCCAAGGGAATGTTGTCAAAATCAGATATAACCAAGACAAAAAAGAAAAAAAAATTAAATAATGGCTCCAAGGGAATGTTGTCAAAATCAGATATAACCCAGACCAAAAAATAAAATAAAAATCAAATTCTGGCTCCAAAGGAATGTTGTCAAAATCAGATATAACCAAAAAAAAAAAAAAAAAAAAAAAAAAAAATTAAATAATGGCTCCAAGGGAATGTTGTCAAAATCAGATATAACCAAGACAAAAAAAAATCAACTTCTGGCTCCAAAGGAATGTTGTCAAAATCAGATATAACCAAAAAAAAAAAAAAAAATAAATAAATAAATAAATAATGGCTCCAAGGGAATGTTGTCAAAATCAGATATAACCAAGATAAAAAAAAAAATCAAATAATGGCTCCATGGGAATGTTATCAAAATCAGATATAACAAAGACAAAAAAAAAATCAAATAATGGCTCCAAGGGAATGTTGTCAAAATCAAATATAACCAAGATAAAAAAAAAATAAAATCAACTTAGGGCTCAGAATGTCTAATGTCTAAATCTTGTCTAGTCAAGATTAAAATTTAACTTATGACTTAGAATGTATAATGTCAAAATCAGGTTAAGACTTATCCAATTCATTGTTATAGATTGTTCTTGTATAGAAATTGAAATGCCAACAATCTATCTCTCTGGATTGAATCAAATTTTGGTTTGAAATTTTAAAATGGTAAGTGTGTATGAAAACAGATATGAAAATGGCTGTATACTACAAGATTTAAAATTTTATGAGTATAACAACCAAGATGCTCATCTAAATAGTAAAGTATAAAATTATGCCTACTTTATGTATATTATTGCTTTAAATATTAAAGTGAGTTTGGATAAAAGTTTAAACAAGACTCAATTCACTAGTACCCAGACGTATTTTCTATATTGTACTTGAATGTTAATTATTACTTTATCTTTAACTATTAGAGATGATTAATACAATTTATCTTAACCTTGGGTGATAATTATTACAATTTAAAGTTAAATGATGATTATTACAACTTATTTTAACCATAACTCTTTAATTTCTGACAGCTATAACTGAGGCTTACTGAATATAAAACCTTTAATTCATTAAAAATGTGGATACTGTGTAAGATCATTTTCTTTTTTAAGTCATTTCACTCTGTAAGGGTCAACCATAAAATAACAAAGTATATAATTAAGTAGGTGTTAGCAGTTTTGGAATCTCTACAATCAGAGAGAGTTTCTTGGAGCTTCCACAAAAAAAAACATGGCAGCTAGGTTATAACAAATTTTTACCAAATCCCTAAGGGACATAACTCTCATTTAATTATATATTTTGTTATTTTATGGTTGACCCCAAAACACATTCCAAGTAAGACAATAAAGCCACTAAGACACAAAGAGTTACTGAATGTTAAAGAATAAGATAAAAGAAAAACATTATTAAGGAATGAGAACAATTAAAGAAGAGGAATCAAGAAGATAGTAGATAATGATTGATATTGCATTAAAATTTTCAAAGATCAAAGTTGGCTGGGAAGCAAGAAACTGTTAGCAAAGAACTCACAGTTACATCTAACCAATTCAACTGTAAAATGATGAGATCTTGCCATCAATCTAGTGCTGCGCTTACATTAACCTTTGAATGGGAATTACCAATAGCTAAAGCATAATCACCATTTTTTTAAGTTGTAACAAAGAGGATGAATTTAACAATATTTGGATGTGAGTTTTTTTTTTTTTTTTTTTTGATGAAGATAAGATCCATGAAACAAAATTTACAATTAGAAACTTTCTAATACAAAAAGAAAGCTGAACAAAGAAAATATTTTTTTGCACCAGTATACTTTTTCCTATTTTATTTTTCAATTCCTCTGACTAAAGAAATGTTCTTTAGAAAACATCTTTGTCTGTTGACTGATAATGTAGCAAAGTATTTATTATCTTACTTGTATTTACAATAGCAAATCTAACCAGGTCCAACAATCCCAAACTGGAACGAGACACATATAATCTTTATTATGATTTGGCATTGCAGCAAAAGTTTCCAACTGCAAAATCTTTCCATTATTTGTTATTAAAGTAAACAGAAGCTTATAAGAAAGTGTGTCCATTTACAAGCTGAGATGCCTTAAGAATATACAAGCCATTATTAACATCCAATGAGAGGTGAGTTCTTTTTGAACTGCAATGGGCCAAAAGGTAAAGTTCAGCTTAAGCTGATTTTGTCAATCCAACATACAGGTATTAAATGAAAACAAACCTACTCAATATAACCCTTTGTAAGCAATGTTTCCATTATGACATATTTTAATATGTCCTGATGGTTACAAGCACTGATACTCTGAAAGTGTAAATGGTAGAAATGTGAAACAAAAAAAGACAAGATTGTTTCCTCTATGGTACCTAGAATATGAATTTAAGTGCAGTACTAGATTGGTGGCAAGACCTCATCATTTTACAGTTGAAATGGCTAGATATAACTGTAAGTTTTATGCTGACAGTTTCTTCTCTCACACTTCTCAATTGTGGAACACTCCCCAGCTTCTTACTTCCCAGTCAACTTTGAACTTCAAAAATTTAAATGCAATGTCAATCATTACCTGCTGTCTTCTTAATTTCTGTTCTTTTATTGATCTCTCTCATTAAAAAACACTCAATAACCCCCCATCCCTGAATCTTAGGGGCTTTGATTTTTTGATTGGTGCGAAATGAAAAAAAAAAAAAAATAGATTTAGCTATTCCTCACTTAATGACTGGTTTACATTGCCATAACTTGTTCACTAAAAAAGCTGGTCACTAAGTGAGAAGTTACTCTGATATTTCAGGCATGCCACATATGTAATGGGTTTGTGTCAGCAAACTTCAGATAGCTTTAATGTTACTTTTGCCCCATTTGTAACATTTATTTATAAATGCTTATAAAGTGCAACAGTAAATGTAATAAACAAATTAAAAAATCAGCTCTATATTCTGTACATTACTTCGGTTTACATATTCATCAATAGGAAATATGTTCTCTTTCCATGACAATGCAAGGCTGCATACAGTAAGAATAACACATGAAAAAAAAAAAAAAGAAATTGCAATTGAATTGGTCTTTCCTACCCACCTGCCAAATTCATGAATCACTGCAAAACACTTTCATTGTGAAAACTTTTTCTAATGAAAACCAGATTCAAGAATTCATTCAGGGCCAGTGAAAGGGTCTCGTGACCCCACCCCAACCGAATCTATGATATCCCCACCCTGAAACTATGATACAAAGCCCCCGCCCCCACTCTAGTACATCTCAATTTTCATATTTTTTGTATATCAATTTATTGGTATCATTATTACCATGGTAGAAATATCCACCATTCAACAGTTATTTGGTCAATTTTTAACAGATTTAGTGTAGTATCTATTTTATTAATGTCATGGCCCGTTCAGGATGTCAGCAATCACAGCTCTCCACAGATTCCTTCTTTCTTTATCTCTGAATTATCATAACTTCTTCAGAAAGATAGTGGAGTGGTTTCCCATTGCCATTTCCATGGTTTGAAATTCAGAATTATCTTTCTCCAAGACTGGCTACTCTGAAAGCTGGGTGGTAGGAGAAAAATGGTTTCATGCTTTTCCCAAGTGCATTTGTGAATGAAACAGATTAGGCTGGAATTTGAACTTAACTTACCAATTTTGATTTCTGCACCAACAACATTTATGCTACCTGCATATCCATTTAGTATCTATTAGTAAGATTATTTGCATAATACTGTGTACTAGAACTGTAGTGAAGGTTTTTACAGATATAAAGAGATAATTTTATTTAGAATGTTAACTCATTGTAATGATAATATTTTATGTGTTGTGTCTTTGTAGCTCTTAGCATTTTTCCCTACCCATCACACATTCTGTTTTGCCATCAGTTTTTCTCAAGATCATTCGGTAGATTACTCATTGTTTCTTTGTCTCTTTCCCCTTCAATACTTCTTGTCAGTTTCAAATTCTCCAATCCCTCTTTCCTCAGAAATTGAGAAAATAATTTTTATATTTTAAATTTGTTTTTAAAAATGTAAAATCAGATTAAACATTAAATTATCTTATTCTTACTTAGAGTTTTATGGAGATTACATCCACTCTTCAGGGGACTTAATTGTAAGATTCTTTTTTGGAAAAAACTTATTATTATTAATAATGACGTTATAACAATAATTATACGATGCATTTGGTGGAGGAGGGGCATATTCAACATTTGATAACTTTGTGGCAATATGTGCTTAAATTTTTTAGGCAGTTTTGATCAATATTTCTTTTCATGGTTAGCCGTAAGGAATCATAAATGTAGGACTAACTTACACTTAAGTA
The DNA here is from genome assembly GCA_903632075.3 of Acanthosepion pharaonis. Classification (NCBI taxonomy): domain Eukaryota; kingdom Metazoa; phylum Mollusca; class Cephalopoda; order Sepiida; family Sepiidae; genus Acanthosepion; species Acanthosepion pharaonis. The sequence goes on from CAHIKZ030002454.1 coordinate 157,719, forward strand.
AAATAATAACAATAATAATATTTATTAAGAATTTAGTACAGGAAATATCAAGTTTTACAGAAGCATTGTTAACAATTATGTATTTAGTTACATAACAAATAAATAGAAATAATTTGATTTATTGTTAGATATTTTTCATTTTCTCCTTTGTTATTGGATGCATTTTAAAATAATTTGGCTGCAATGCTAAGTTTCCTAAGTTGTACAAACTGGAGCTATTTCGTTTACACTTTGTTGCTTCTCATTTCCATTGTTGTTTTTAGATTTCTTTCTTCCTGTCATTTTGAGGGGCAATAATGAAATTCTGAAATTTAGAATGATCTTATTCCATTTAAAAAATAAAGCCTGTAAATAGGAATATCTTAAATTAATATATGACCAAAAGTAAAATGTTTTTGACAAAAAAACCTTAATGATTTCATTATAATTGTGTGTTATATTCTGTGCTAATAGGAATATATACTTGACAAACATGGTGGATAAATAAGTAAAGGTTTATTGTAAAAACCAGTACAATAAGAATAAAGGTAAGTTACACACAAGGTCATTGCAAGTCAATTCAGTAGTGAGTGCTACTACTGGAGGTCAGTAGTTCTTGCATAAGTCTGAGTCGTACTCAACCGATCCCAGCTAGACTCTGTAATCCGTTGACTTACAGATACTTATAGGTAGTTACTACCTATAGTGTAGTCACTCATGGGGATGACAGGTTATTCCATTACATCATTATGTAACAATAATGTAATGATATGCTGCAGACAAATCTATGATTTATGTTTCCTCATCTCATTGCATGGTTATAAACTATAAACCTAAACTGAGCTTGAAATATTGTGTAATCGGCTCTAATTTTTGTAAAATACTTGGATATTATATAATGAATAATTTGCAGTGAAAAAAGCAATTTTCGATTTTTTGTTGCATACACCCCTCCTCTGCCAAACATGTCATATATTGTTCCAATTTGTACAGCCTTTGCTTAATAGTAAAAAGACCCTGTTCCCAGAAGTGATAGCAATAAATGGTTTCTGCTGAAATTGGATATTTATTTCATAATAATTCATCTGTATGTGTTTCTGAGATGCTTGGATTGATTTTTGTATTAGTTTGAAATAAAAAAGGAAAATAATTCTGTTCTTTTGCTTTTTTTGCTTTTTTTTTTTTTTTACACATTTTTAACCAGATTCATTTGATTTTTTTTATTCTTAAATATTATTAAAGAAGAGAGAAAAAAAATCCAGAAATTTAATTAAACTATGTTTTCAAGATGAAGTGTTGAAAAAAAATCAGCCCTTTCTTCCAAAATTAGGAGTAACTAAAAATAATAGGCTGGGAAAATACCTTTTTCTCTCACTTTTAAAATCTTTCCTCCCATCCCCACAATTCATATTGGACGTTTTTGACTGCAACTGGTATGAGAGAGAGAGAGAGATAGAGAAAATAAAAGAGGGCCATATAAATGTCTCCTTATTAAAACTCGTGACAAAAACAGATGAACTATGAAGAAAACTTTAAATAAAAGATTATTTTTACAATGCCAAAAATGTGACAAAAAAAAAAAAGAAGAAATTTAAGGATAATTATGAAAAATATTTTCTCAAATTTTTGATTATTGCTTTAATACATTCCATCTCTGATTCCATCTAATTTGAGATATTGTGGTCTCTCACACACACACATATATATATATATATATATATATATATATATATATATATATATATATATATATATATATATATACCGTTTATTAAGTGTTGAAAATTGTGGCAGGAGAACAAAGCACAATCAAGTTGTCATACACAGCAGGCAAAAAAAAAAAAAAAAGCCAAGCAGAATGTTGTTGAAAGTTCTGACCAGTAGAAAGGAAAAAGAATAAAGATGAGACATAAGAATGGTGCATAGCTGAGAAAAGAAATTGTCAGACGGAAAATTGTTAGCATTATTGAGTAAGGCTTCTGGTAAGAAAATAAAAAAAAACGAAGGGCTGTCCACTTTTGTGGTCTCTTTGGTTTGCTAACTGGACAACAGTGTCAGTATAATGTCAACTTGCTTTTCCTCATTTGATGAAGCAACAATCGAAGTGAGTACACACACAATGAATATGAATATAAAAATAGATTGAAATGCATGCACTATATATATATATATATATATATATATATATATATCAGCACAAAGAAAAATGTGTCCACATAATCTATGAAAATTTAATATGGCTGCAAAGTCAATCATGCATACAAGATCATATATATATATATATGTATATATATATATGATAGTAAAAAAATGAAAAACAGGGAATTGTATCGGTGAAACAAGTGCAGAATTTTGTATTCAGTTTAATAACCCTAAGAAAAATGTTGATTTTACTGTAGCTGCCCATTTCAACCAACTGGACCATAGTTTTGATAATGTTAAATGCATTCTTCTTGTGTTTGCATTTAAATGTCAACAAGAATGCCGAAATTCCAAGTTAAAATATCAGTAACATATGTGCCAAAAAAAAAAAAACTCTCAAAATTCAACTTTATTTTATTTCTCATTGAGACAGGACACAGGTGTGTCGGGAAATTCTGATTTTTAACATGTTTCTATTTGGCCTAAAGGCATACTAATATGCAATAAATATTTTTATTCTTGTTATCATTATTATTATTTTTCTCTTGAATTTCTTCCATTGGCTCACTATATTTACACACACACACTTTTTATATATATATATATATATATATATATATATATATATATATATATATATATATACACACACACAATCACACACACAAACATGAAACATACAATATAGATATATATATATATAGAGAGAGAGAGGTGCTGTAAAACTCTTGGCTTTAAACATTAGAATTTATTTTGTAATCTCTTCTTGGTTACTCCAAGAACTTTTCAGTACCACCTTGCATACACACACATGTATATATTTTTAAAAAAGAGAGAAACTGCAAACGTTTTTGGTTATAATGTTATAATCAAAAATGTTTGCTGTTTCTCTCTTTTTTTTTTTTTTTTTAAATACACATTTTTCTCTTATCGGAACACTTATAACCTTTTCCCCCTTATAACCCTAAGGTGCTTTGGTTTAGTTATTTATACAATTTAATTATTAATCTAATAATTTTTTGTGTTCAGATGATAATCTATATAAAATCTGTCTGGCTATACATTTAGCTATTTTCAAGGATAAAATATTTTAACTGTTAAATAAGAAAAAGTTTGTTGCATGTATATATTTATATAATGTTTTCATTTTTCAAAACATGGTCAATATATTGTTTTCCATGTTCATAGTTGATATTATTGAGTGTTGATTTGTTTTGTTTCTTCATTACTGTTCTTTTATTCAAGGATTGTTTTGATTTTCATATAAAAAATAGTTCTGTTTAGGAGTATTATCTTATATAGTGCAGAAAATTGTTTGAAATTTTCATTTTTACTTGGCCTTCAACAAGTTGGCATCTATTTGTAAAAATTTTCCTTAATTATAACAAGCCAATTTATGAATGAAATGTTCATTTAAAATTTTTGTTTCAAAGATTTCAAGTAGCAAATATATCTTACTTTGTGAAGTGATAGCTAGTGGGCAAAGCCTGCTAGTATATATATATATATATATATATATATATATATATATATATATATGTATGTATGTATGTATGTATGTATGTATTGGCAATATGTCATCATTGAGGCATGTCTTATAGAAGACTATGGAATTTTTCCATTTAATAATAATGGAATTTTTTGATTTTTTTCTTAATTTTTTTGTCAAAGTTTTCTTTGTATTTGGGTCTAAGTTGTTGAAAAAGACCTTAACAAATTCAAATCCTCCAAAATAATAAAAATCATAATCAACAAAAAATGCTTACAAATTCTTGAAGCCATGACAATTCAAAACCAAAAACCCAACATAAATAAAATAGGATTTAATACTGGCAGAAACATCTTAAATATATTTAATAACTAATCCTCCAAATTATAAATAGCAACCCCTCCTAAATCACTAATGAAATAATCCAACAACACGCCCTGAATAAAAAAAATATTACCTATAAAAATAAAAAGCAACCTACTTAAAACCAAAAACATAAAGCCATGATGACTGTTGACAACAACCAAAAGCGCTCAGCAACACACCAAAGGCTAGGGTCTTTTTTCAACAGCTTACACCCAAATACAAAGAAACTTGTGAGAAAGCAAAAAAAAAAGTCGAAAGGAAGATTATTAAACAGGTATATATATATATATATATATATATATATATATATATATATATATATATATTTATTAAAGACATTTTTTATGTTTAACGTTGTTATTTATAGATACAAGTATTTAAGCAAATGCTCTGTTTATGATAAACAGTATTAAATAACATTTACCGGCCTGAATGTCGAGAAATTTTCATAGAAAATATTCGTTCTTTGACAGGATTCGAACCTGCATCCTATACAGGAACCGTCATTTACGCTGACGTGCCTTACCTCTCGGCCACAAAGAACCTTTTCGGTAGACAAGGTCGAATTTACTGCTTATAAACTTCAATCTTCCATGAATCTCGTACATTCATAACTGCTCTGGCGTATCAAATGTAAACAAATGACGTCATATATTAAGAAATGGACAAGGTCCGACAATTTATTTATTAAAGACATTTTTTTTGTTTAACGTTGTTATTTATAGATACAAGTATTTAACAAATGCTCTGTTTATGATAAACAGTATTAAATAACATTTACCGGCCTGAATGTATAGAAATTTATATAGAAAATATTCGTTCTTTGACAGGATTGAACCTGCATCCTAAATATGGAACTGTCATTTACTTATTTTTACCTTCTGGGCCGAAAAGAACGATTTAGGTTTATCATAAACAGAGCATTTTTGCTTAAATACTTGTATCTATAAATAAAAACGTTAAAAATATAAAAAATATATATATATAATAAATAAATTGTCGGATATGTCCATTAATATATATATATTAATTTCATGCAAAAAAGTTTGGGACACCCTGAATTTATTTAAAAGAAAACAATTTAAAATGAGATATTTTTGTATTTTTTTAAAGTAAAAGATAAAATTTCAGTAACTGCAGTGTATTTTCTTTTACTGACAAAAAATTAGCACTTAACTATAAAATATTTTGTCTTTAATCAATAAAATCATATTTTGTTTTTATCAATAAAATCACCACTTAACTTTCCAACAGTATATGGCAGACCTTCCCATGTATTTTTCAAGCACAGAAAAAGCTCATTCTTATTCTTTTGTTCTAATTATGCATAAACCAGATGATATTGCATGTCTTTGAAAAATTGAATGATATTGTTCTTTCAACAGGACTCCCTTGATCTAAATCAAATCACCCCCAAAACACCAAAAACCATAACAGAACCATGACCATTCTGTTGGAACCAGACATTCATCATTCAGTTTTTCTTCTGGCTTTCTTCTCATATACACACTCCTCTTAATACCAAATGGTACAAATTTGGAATCCTTTATCCACAATACATTTTGCCACTTTTTCAATGTCCAGTTCTTATGCTTTTTTTTTTGTTCAGAATACACTTTTCTGCTTATTCACCTTCTGTAACAGGGGGGGGGGGTTCTAGATGGCTATGCACACCCTGAGGTCTACTGACCTATGTTGATTTTTCACAGTTGAGAGCAACACTGGTTGCTATCAAGAAGAATTAAATTAAGCTGTCAATTCTGGAGCAGTTTTCATTCTATTTCTTTTTCACTCAATAATCAAGTGTTTATCTTCAGCAGCAGTTGTTACGTTTGGCACTCCAGATCTTTTTCTGTCAACATTTGTGCCAATTTCTAACTATCTTTGTAGTGAATATTATACCTCGATTCTACAAATCTTCAACTTCTTGCCAATTTATCTTTCAGAGTAGCCTTCTTTGAATACAATTTCAATTTGTGCTGGCACCTCAATGATTAGCAGCTTTGAATTTGACATTGTGTCATAATGGCACAATCTTTTTTTTCTTCAGAGACAGTTACATATGCCTTGTTTACAACATTAGTCAGTGCTGAATTAACATTTAGAACCTGTACTAACATTTACCTTAATTAAAAATGCCCGCAATCTGAAAAAGTCTACTGAGGGGTTAATAATGAAAACAAAATATAATGTTTCACATACAAAATAGTTATAATTTAGCAAAATGTATTGTGGACAGATGAATCCAAATTTGATTTTTTTAGTAGTAAGATGAGCTTAGAGAAAGACTGAAAGATAAGAGCAAATACACCTGTAGTTACTGAAATTTTATCTTTTACTTAAAAAAAATACAAACATATCTCCTTTTAAGGTGTTTTTTAAAGAAATGCAGTTTCAAACTCTTTGCCTGAGTATATAAAGCATCATGCATAGATGGTATATGTCTGCAAACTATCCACTCATTTTGATTATCTCAATCTTGAGAACTGGGTGAATGAATGCATGAAAGAAAGAAGAAAATAGAATGCAAAGGAAAAAAATGGCTAGTAAAAGAAAGAAAGAAAAAAACAAAGTAGGAGAGAGAAAGGATATGAAAATAAAGAAAGAATGGATGAAAGAAAGAATACAGGGAAAAATTAACAATCAGGATAAAAAGAATAAAATGTAGTGAAAGAGAAGTATCAGAAGAACGGGGAAGAAGAAGAAAGAGAGAGAGAGAGGAATAGTGTAAGAAAGAAAAAGTGGGATTGGAAGGAGAAGGTTAAAGGGGTGAAAGAGAAAATAAAATTAGGAAAACAAATGCAGAATAGCAAAAAAAGAAGAAGAGAAAGTGAAGGAGAGAGAAATATAAGGAAAGCCAAGAGAGATGAAAGATTTTAATTGTGTAATTTTAACTGAAAATATGTTGATAAAAGATAAATATATCTGAACAAAAAAAATTGATTGGTTACAACTAATGGATTGAATTTAAAAAGAACTGAGCAAAAAAACTATTTCCATGAAGAAGGCAAGAAAAAAATGTAAACATTTCTAGTTTCACTTACTTCACATTTGAGAAAGTACCACTTGGTAATATCATTATTTCTTCCAGCCTTTCGACCAATTTGAGAGCCTGGTCTTCTGTAACTTTGCTGTAAAGAGATAAAAATTATATTTACTAAAAATCTGTATTCTAATGAATAGAATATTTAAAAAAAATGTTGTTTATGCCTGATGCAATTCATGAGCAAATGTAAAGTCCACACAAAATTAAGTTCAAATAGATGTTAAAAAACGGTTTTCAATCTTTAAAATTTAATAGAAACTTTAAAATTCATTTTGTAAATTAATTGTGCTTTAAACCAGTGTTTCTCAACCTTTTCTTCCTTGTAGCTCATGATTGGTGTCAAGAGAATTTTAGGCCCAAATAAGCACAAAAAGAAATTTCACTGAACAGGAAATACATTTTATTTACAAAAGCAAACTGTAGTCAAAAATACAAACAAACAAACAAACACTCACTCACTCTATCTATCTATATATCTATCTATCTATCTCAGACCATATCTGCCCCAAGTGATTCATATCTACCCAGGCCATTATCTATCTATCTATCTATCAGCTGGTCAAGTTGAACTTCCAAGCCTTGATTCAGCTTCAGGTGTAATTTGAGAATATAATTTATTATAAGAAAACAAAATGATGTTGCTTAACTTTGCTGATCATGATGGAATTGATGACTAAGCAGATTCAGGACTAGAATCTTTCAATTCCATCTTTTAATATGAGTTCTTTAATTCAATTTTTCTAAATAAAACCTTTTTATTTCAATTTTATTTATCCTCTAAAAGCCAGAAACAGACACAAGACAATATATAACAAGAAAACCCCACACTATTGATGCTGTGACAATAATGGAGGATTAAAAATAAGAGTACTTTTAATGTTTTATCACATTTGAATAAATTATGAAAAATTTACACTAATTACATGTAGTCTTTTGTCCTCATCTTTGTTGCTGCTATCATGTTTTCACTGTTGTGTCCTCCAACCTTTATCAGATATATGTCAACCTGGTTAACCTACAGGGAATTCTGAACTGAACCCTTTATTTGATCTGTGAGAGTAGAGAGTTCTTGTTCGATAGATATCAAGTCTAGTTTTAGTACTGCTCAGTTATTGCTTGCCTTGTTTTCACTAGGTCCAAGTACACAATGCCTAGCCCAGGGATTGAACTCATGACAATGGAAAGAGATCAATCTACCCCTCATATATTAAATACAGTGTTAAGTTCAGAACTTCCTGTATGTCACCTGGGTCAACATACACCTGATGAAGACCAGAGAGCACAACAGCTGAAACAGCTCTGATAACAACAAGAAAGATGAGGACAATAGTCTGCATGTAAATAGTGAAAATAATGATAACTCCTCATCCCAGAAATTCAAACAGAAATTTTGGAATGTTAATAACTCTTCAAACTAATAAACAATACTTTTAACAATTTTGTGAGTGTTCATCCAAAACAATAATGAAATCATTCTTCTTCTGTGTGCTTTTTCCCTTCAAGAATATTGGTGATCATGGCTCTCCACAGTTGATGAATTTTGTCTTCTTTTCTTATCTCTCCTAAACACTGTTAAACCATCCATTCATTCAAGCCTACGAGATCTCTATCTATAAAAGGCAAGATGTGTGTGTGTGTGTGTAACGAATGCACAGCCGCAATTTTCAACAGATTTGCACCAAAATTTACATGCACATGCTCCAAGTTAGCAGGAAGGCCATGACTGACTTTGCATTTCCCAACTCCCATCGATAGTGGAAATAATTGATTTTTTCATGCTTCTACATCAGTTTTCATGTAGTTTGCAGCCATTTTCTACTGGCCAGAGTGAGAACATATAGCTGGCTGCCACGAATAGGCAGGAAGATTCTATTGTCCAGCATGAGAGCCAACAGCTGACTGACACAAATGTTAACTAGCATGCAAAAAAAAAAAAATTGATAGCTGCATTCGTCACAAGTGGGAAAAATTTAAATCTGCATGGCACTTTACTCCAATTAGCTCATTTGCTTCCTTAAACTCAACGTTGATTCTGATTCCGCAGAACTGGGTTGCGTGTGAAAAAATATTTGTTGTTAACATTCTTTTTTCATTCAGTTTTTCCAGTTATGTGTCCTTTTTTAAAGCTGATCGTTTTGTGTTCATTTTGTTTAGTTCTTTTTTCGTAACAGATTTAATGTTTAGTATAGATCTTAGAAAAAATTTGCAGTATGAGATAGGCAAGAAGTAAGGCATGTAGCAACATCAGCACGGCAAAGGGCACTCCTTTAAAGGCAAAGAAGGGCAAAAATATTTTAAGTCAAGTGATAGCGATTGCTGTATGAGTCGTACAATTTTTGAATCAAGCACGGGCAACGCCGGGCCATGCTGCTAGTAGGTTATGTGATCTGTCCTGAGAGTATCTTTCTGATATATTACATATAAGGGGGGGGTCCCTTTTCTGTCCATTTTCTCTTACACTTGGTCATTCCTCACATGCTCGGTCCATAGTATTCCCAGTATCCTTGTATAGAACCTACATGTCTGTTGCCTTAAGTCACTTTTTCATCTGTGATGAGATAGTCCAGCATCCACTGCTATATAGGAGGACTGATATTATCTAACAGTTCAGTACTATTTTATTTTTTCTATTTCTTAATACTTTGCTTAGCATTTGGAAGGCATCTTTCACTATTCCAATGTGCATTCAGATTTCAGTATCACACTTTCCAGCCTACTAGCAGATAAAAAAACTATGTAATAACAAACCTGACAATTATAAATAAGGATATGGAAATATTTATAAAATCTATAAAAAATTTAATTAAAAACAATAAAATATGGTCATCCTATATAGAATATTATCTCACTATACATATATTAATGAAAAGTGGATGATACAAAAAATAAATAAACAGATGAAATTTGGTTCACCATAAACATATAAAATCAATATTCCATGTGACCAATAGTCTCTGGAATTGGTAGCACCACTTACAAAATTGCAAGCCTCATCCAAATATCTCTGTATAATTAAGATTTAAAAAAAGAAACTTTCAAAGTTTTAAAAAATATCAGCAATAAAACACTGATTTTGTTTTATCACTGATATTGACAGAGAAAAAACCAAAAGGATGAGACAAATGAAGAAACAAAATTGTTTCAAATGTACTTCATCATCATTAGGGTCTTGGCAAAGATCACCTTTCTTTGAACATTGTGAACTGGTACTACAGAATCATCAAGAAAGAACTGTACCAAATAACAGAAATCACATCACTTGAGTACTCCCAACAACAGCAACAACTAAAAGGGATAGGACATGTAAATCAAAGAGAAAATGATGACATAAGCAAAATGTTAATATTCCATATCACATCAAATAGAAGGTTCTGAAAGAAATCCCCATCAATAATGGAAAGAGTGGTAATAGCTATTGGATTTGAGAAACCTGTTCTCCTGAAAAATTGTTTTAAGAGAAAGATTTTATAAATTTCAACCAAAAGCAGTATGGGTAGCTCGGTTAATGCATGCCGAAAGTTTGCTTGTAAGGAAATGGCTAATATTACCAATAACATCTTGACTGAGATTTTATCAAACTTGAACATTTGTGCCTTTGTAATAAAACCTAAACATATGAAAGTGAATTTATACATTTTCTTTGTTACTGAGAATTGGCAACAAAAATACTAAACATTATTTATTTACTAGATTGTTTATATACACTATGTATCTTTAAATAACAGAAACAACATTCTTTTATTTCTTTCAACAGCAACAACTTAAATGGACAGCTCTTGTAACTCAAAGAGAAAATTCTACACTACTTCAAACAAAAGGTTAGGAAGGAAACCCTCATCATTACTGGAAAGAACTATTGGACTTGAGAGACCTGTTTTCCTAAAAGAAAAAAGGGTTTTAACTGAAAGATTTTTTTAAATTTCAAACAAAAACAGTACTGTCTGCTCAGTCAATAAATGCCAAATGTTTCCTTATAGAGAAACAGCTGATATCACCAATAATATTATCGAATCATGATATTTGTTCTCTCAAGTAAATATAAACTAAAAGATATATATAATTGAGAATGATAAGCATGAGTAAGTGTAGTGATTGTAGATATGCACCCATGCACTGAGCCAAGGTGAAACTGGTGCTATTATAAAAAGATGCTGGCTACATCACAGTCACATCTAAGACATCCTGGTAGAATGGTAAAGTTCAAGGGGGTAATGTGCAGAATGTAGAAAGAATACGTACAAGACAAGCTGGCCTTTATTGCCACATTGTTACTTAAATGTCAAGCAGAAGACTTTGACTATGAAATGGGAGACAGAGTGTCTTTAAAAGGGAAGATGATTCAATAAAAGCATAGTATAGAAAAAGAAAGTTGGGTATTAAAAGATAGTGAGAGAGAGAAGCAAGGCAGACTGAAGAAAAGACAATAGCATGTTATTTCATTTGAGTCATCAAGAAGGAAATAACAACAGCAGAAATGTTTACTCAGGGAAACTTTACAGAAAGTTACATGCTCTTGGACAGGAGATAACCAACTGATGAGAATGACATGCAAGTTAGATGCATTTTAACTACATTTATCTTGATTCCCAAGTAAAAAGCAAGGAAGAGAAAAGTGAAAAATTCTTTCTTTATGCTTCTGAAATTATATACTGAGACAAAGTCAACAATATGTATCTAAAGTCACACACACTACTACAAATGATATAAAGATTGCATTGAAGTATGAAAATGACAGTCACCATGTAAAGTTGATTCTTATGTCCACACTCACCGTTTCTGATACTGTGCACCCTTCCCTTATAAATATAGCTAATTTTAAACATTAATATATACATATAACTACTATTTTAACCTATTCAAGCCTAGGGCCAACCACTATCTAGCCTATGTTATGCATCTTTTATTTCCTCCTTGTGTGCCTTTATAACAACCTCATTCAGTCACCCTCTACTTTGAGTTACTCACTGGTCTTGTATTGGGTGAACATTAATGTATATATTCTTATTACTTTAAATGTTATTATTATTATTATTTTCTTTTTTCATGTTTGAGTAAATGCTCTCTTTATTTTTGAAATGTTATTTTAATTTCCAACATGAACATTCAAGAAATATTAATAAAGAGAAGTGCACTCTCCAGCAGTATATGAACCTGTGTCCTGTTACACAGGAGAAACTGTTCTTTAATAAGATTTCTTGAATGTTCAAACCAGTAGATAAAATAAAATACTGTTTAAAAAAATAAAAAGGAGCATCTACTCAAATATGGGTATTCCACTAAATAAAAAAAAGCAAAAAAAAAAAAAAACGTTTAAAGTAATTAAACACAGTGGAATGAGAACAGGATTAAACCATGGATTAAATAAAGGGTTCAATTCAGAATTCCCTGTAGGTTACCCAAATCTATATACACCTGAAGAAGACTAGAAGGCACAATGGCCAAAATTTTTGTAGATAACAACAATAATCTGAATATAAAAAATAGTATAATTAATGATGATAACTCATCCAAGAAATTCAAACAGTAATATAAATGTCAGATTAATAAGTAAGTATCCATTATTTTCTTTATATATGTACATATATATACTGCTATTGCTTAACAAGTGGATGGAGTGATTGCTGGATGTTTTTCTATCTACAAAACTCTAGAGTCAAAATGCTGACGGTAACACCAATCAGCTAAGTGACAAACTTTGTATTTGTATTAATTATATATATATATATATATATATATATATATATATATATAACTATATTAAAAAGACTGTATTTCACCACTTTTTTGTAACTATCAATTTTTTTTTTTTTTTAAATAAATGCTTCAGACACTGACAAAGAAAATGCGTATTTTAGTTCTCCAGTGTTTTTCCTATTAAGTGGTAATTATGTTTAAATTGTCTAATTTTAACCAGTCTGTGCCATTTTTAACTCTGACCATGCATTTGTTTTAACAACAATGAACGAAGCTTGTACTAATGATATGGTAATGTCCTGTATCTCATTTCATCAACCCTCATCTCACTCGTGCTGTGCTCTAAGACATGCTTGCATAAACTGCATTAATTATAAGAGAACTAGCCATGAGTTGTATTTGCTAACTTGCACATGAGGTGGAATGGAAGCAGCATCAGGTTTGACTTTCTGATTGGGTAGCAATGATGGCCATGCCAGTACCATGCTAATTGTTGTGGCTTATAGCGCTAAACAAACTGTAAGAACATTGGAACCCTTTCATTTCTTCTCAGCAATAATTGCTTGTTACAAAATAACTGTAAACAAACACTTTGCAAGTAAAGGAAAAATCAGTAGAAAAAATAGTGTATTTGCCAATTTATAAAACTGAATGGCTTCCATGTGTATTTTTAGAGGAACTCTCCTTGCAACTCATCCAAACCATATCTATTGTTTTTCAGTTTTGGTAAATGTATGCCAGTGAATATGATAAATGTAGATTGTAATGATATTAAGTCATTCCTATTTTCAGTTGGGCACAAGATTTTTACATAGGAAAAGGTTAAAATGAAACAAATATACCAATTTGATATAGGAAAGTAATGATAACAGTAACATTAGCCATTTCCCTACAAGGAAACATTTGGCATTCATTGACCAAGCAGCCAGTTCTGCATTTGGTTGAAATTTATAAATCCTTTCTTAAAACAACTTTTCAAGAAAACAGATTTCTCAACTCCATTAACACTCTTTCCAGCATTAATGGGGGTTTCCTACCTAAACTTTTATTTGAAATAGTTTGCAACATCAACATCTTGACTATATTATTATTTTCTCTTTGAGTTATATATGTTATCCTTTTTAGCTGTTGTTGCTGTTGCAAGTCCTCAAGTGATATGTTTTTTTTTTTGTTATCTAGTACAATTCTTTGTGATTCTGTAGTGCCAATCTATAATAAGGAAACATTCGAAATTCATTCACTGAGCAGCAAAAGCTACTCTCAGTTTGAATTTATAAAATCTTTCCCTTAAACAACACTCCTTCAACACTCTACCAGATAGCCTGGTTCATAGCCTTAAATAGTCTATGATTAAGGACTTCAACAGTTGATTAATAAGTCGATACTGAACTGATTAATGTTTGGACTGATCTTACTTCGTTTTGTTATATAGCATTTGAACCTCCACTATTCCTTGTAAGTTGTCTTGTTAATTGTTTTGTAACTTATTGTTCTATGATTTTTGTACGTATCCATTAGCACCAGATACTGGTGCTGAATAAATATATTAAGCACTCATTCTTCTCTGTGTATCATTGAGGTGAATGATACAACACATGGAAACAGGTTTCTCAAGTCTAGAAACTGCTATCACTCTTTCCAGTATTAATGGGGGTTTCTTACCTAAACTTTTATTTGAAGTTGTGTATAACATCAACATCTTGATTATATCATTATTTTCTTTTCGAGTTACATTTGTTATCCATTTTAATTGTTGCTGCTGTTGGGCATAGTCTTCAAGTGATATGGTTTCTGCTGTCTATTACAGTTCTTTGTTTGGGAATTTGTAGTGCCAGTTCACAATGTTCAAAGAGAGATGATCTTTGACAAGGTCCACAGGTTTCACTCGATCAAAGTCTTTTTTAACCACTGATCTTAAGAAGCGGTTGTATACAGCTGACAGTTTAGATATTTCTGAATGGATTTGGTGCCAAGCATGTCATCCGTATGAAAGTCTCAATATGGCTATTTAAGAAAACGTTATGGTAAGAAAAATTTTAAAAAATGACAAACTATCCAAAGAATGAATACTTATAATTCAAAATATAATTTAGTCTACATCCAGTAGCAAAGCCTCTGATTGGGAGATTGGAGGATTTGAAAAGCATGGAACCACCTCTTACTTGCTATTGTTCCTAGGTCCACCTTGACCCAGGGTGGTAGCACCTGTTAGGGTATTAGCCATGGGCAAATAGTGAACCCCCATCCCCAAAGGAAACCCACTATGAAAGTATACAAATAGATTTTTATAGTAAAATTACCAACAATACCTATTTATAGCCAAACTACCAATGATACATTTTTAAAGCAAAATGACCAGCAATAGATCTTATAGTAGAATTAGCAACAATATATTTTATCTGTTGTTGAAGGCATGCAAATGGTTCTCCACAACTTCCTGCTCTTTGTAGCTTTATCTTTTTGCTATCTCTCCTAATCCCTGCTCTGCTAGCCATTTCCACTAGCTTGTTAGGTAGGTTATTCACTGTTTTCTTTTGTTCGTCTTGCCTTCAACATGTCCTGTCAGTGTCAAAATTTTCTAAGCCCTCTTTCAACATTATGTGCCCTGGAAACTTCAATTTTCTCTTTCTGATTCTAAGGACAATTTTCTTTTATGTTTCCATTTTCATTAAACCTTTTCACATTTTCAGTAGATAGTATTTTTAGCATCTTTCTGCTGAATCACTTTTCTGTTGCTCAAGTCTCTTCTTCATCTGTGATGGACTGTTCAACAATGACTGCCATATTGGAGGACCAATATTAGATAGCAGTCCAGTACTTCTTTCTTTCTTTGTTTCAAATTAAATTTTCCTGTTTATACTTTGCTTGACTTTTAAAGGCATCTTTCTTTATTCCAATGCAAATTAGTCCTCGGTTAGAACACTTTATAGATATTTACATTTGTGTACATGCTTGATTTTGGTGTCTCCAATTCATAGTTCACACACACACACAGAGAATTTTATATACAAGCCATATTTACCAGCATATAGGAAAAATAGGCTATTAGTACATATAGAACACACAGGCTTTTTAGTAGACTACCACACACTGAAAGTCGACAATGCTTTTTAGTTGTCTGTTTCTAGCCTTGGTTGATGACTCCTAAGTTTTAAACTATTGTACTAGATGCAGTATAATATTTACCTCATTTATTATGGGTATTATAATTATTAGGATTTAAATTTTCATAATGTATATTGGCATATACTGTGAAATGCTTTGATTAGAGAAAGGGTCAGAAAGAAGACCCAATTTATAAACACTGGAGAAAGGAAAAAATATCTTTTTAAAATGAAAACTTTTTATCATAAATCTACTAAACACTTTCATTTTTACTCTTTTTAGTGTGAGTAAATGCAGTTAATACTAATCAAGATTTACATTATTTACAATTCAAACTATTGTCCTCATCTTTGTTGTTGTTATCACAATGTTTCAGCCATTGTACCCTCTGGCCTCATTCAGGTGCTTGTCAATTCAGGTAACCTTCAGTGAACTTCAAACTGAACCTTTTATTTAATCTATGGGGTTAGATTATTCTTGTTCCTCTACTCAGGTTTTGGGATATTTTGTCTATTTCTGATTTAATACTATTCGGTTATTGCTTGTCCTGTGTCCAAGTATATACAGCTCAAACCAGAAAAATGGAGGAAAGAACTAATTTCTAATTACAGAAAATAGCAATATTGAGAAGGAGAAAAATCTTGATCACGTCTCTTAATTCCTAATTATTTAAATAAAGTAAAACAAATCCAGTAAATTGAGTTTTTATTAATAAATGTAGTTAATTGTTATATCAATTGGTAGTTACCTGATTTGTATATAAGTGTGTTATGTTTATTGCACAGATGATATATACAGAATATTTTACCCAGTACAATTTCAAGCCTTGTTTCTTGTTAATTTAGATCTTTTTCATTCTCAATTATAGATTGATAGAAATCCATTGAGAATGTTGCCAAAATTTGCAGTTGCCAAAATATGTTACCAAAGTTTGCAGTTGTCAAAATATGCTACCAAAGTTTGCAGTTGTCGAAATATGCTGCCAAAGTTTGCAGTTGTCGAAATATGTTGTCAAAATATGTTGCCAAAATTTGCAGTTGTCAAAATATGCTGCCAAAGTTTGCAGTTGTCAAAATATGCTGCCAATGTTTGCAGTTGTCAAAATATGCTGCCAATGTTTGCAGTTGTCACAAAATGCTGTTAGAATTTGCTTTTTTCAAAAATATTGCTAAAATTTGCATTTGTTAAATATTTCAAATTTTCATTTTACACTATATTAGATACAACTAAAATGTATATTTAATGATCAATTTGATGAAATTCACATCTATTGAAAAAAACAAAAAAAATGAGAACTTTTTCAATTTCTTTCCTGCTTGAGAATCTGCCACCCACATTGTATAGGAATCAAAGTTCAAATAAACAGAAAAAAAAAATGTGTGTTTGATGAAGCAGGAAGGAAAATAAAGTGAAAGTATTACTGAATTGATATGTCTATCAAGCAGAGAAAATATTTGATGAGTTTTGTTGCTCAATATTTCAGACAGCCAGCCTAGCTTTGTTTATGTTGACTGTAGATTAGTTTGGCTCTCAAGAACTTTCAGTAAAGAGGCATAAAAGATCACGTTTACTACCCCAAGGCAAGTAGATGCACACACACATATATACACACACAGCTTGAATATTGATAAGATTCAGAGGCAGGGACCCACAAGTGAAAGATAGCAGACACAAGAGGATAAACAGAGAAAAAAATTCCAAGAATCTAAGTGGCTGAAGTTCTTCTCTTCTGGGAGTTGAGAAGCCAAATGACATTGGAGGAAAAAGTATGAAACATTTTAGAGAATGAGTTTACAAAGTCTGGAAAAATAAAATTATTAGTGAAGATTTTTTATTCTCTTAGTTTGCTAATTTCTGAAAAGAGAAAATGTGGTTGTGTTTTGAAGCTTTGTCGTAGAAGTTTGAATTTAAAGATTGGATTAATGATCAAAGAGAGTCAGTGGGTTGAAGGAGAAGTGGAATATGGGAAAATAAATCAGGTAGGAGGAGAGAGTGATAGGAGGAGGAGGGAAGTAGCAAAAGGAAAAATTCAGTTGACAAGTAGAGAGAGGGAGTGAAAAATAACATGGCAATGAGACTACAATTTAGAAAAACAGAAACAAGGATAGCAGATATGAAGTAGGAGGAAGAGAAAGGAGGGGTGGAGAGATAAAGAAAGCAAGAATAGCTAAAGTGAGGAACTGGAAAATAGGAAAGGAGACATGTCTGGTAGTAAAGAGACAGAAGATGTAAAATTGAAAAATAAATCATAGGGAAAAAAGAGTAGGGGAGAAGAAGAAGAAAAGGAGTGGGAGAGAAGAAGAATTGAAAGGAGTGGGAGAGAAAAAGAGAGAATCGAGTAGGGCAAAAGAAAGAAAAAGAAAAAGAAGGGGAGGAAAGAAAGAAAGAAAGAAAGAAAGGAGTGGGAGGAAAGAAAGAAAGAAAGAAAGAAAAAGGAATTGGGGAGGAAAGAAAGAAAGAAAGAAAGAAAGAAAGGGGGAAAAGAAAGAAAGGAAATAAAAAGAAAGAAAGAAAGAAAAGAAAGAAAGAAAAAAAGAAAGAAAGAAAGAAAGAAAGAAAGAAAGAAAGAAAAGAAATTTTTGGGAGGGGAGGAAAGAAAGAAAGGAGGGGGAAGGAAAGAAAAAGGAGTGGGAGGAAAGAAAGAAAGAAAGGAGTGGGAGGAAAGAAAGAAAGGAGTGGGAGGAAAGAAGGAAAGAAAGAAAGAAGTGGGAGAGAAGAAGAAGAAAAAAAGGAAGGAAAGAAGAAAGAAAGAAAGGAGAGAAGAAGAAAGAAAAGAGCAGGAGAGAAGAATAAGAAAAGGAGAAACAGGAAATCAAAGTAAGCAAATGAAAAAAGAATCAAATGAAGGAAGAGAGAACAGAAAAGAAAGTGAAAGATTAGGAACAATTGAAGTAAGAAAAAGGAAAAAAAGATTAAGCTGATGAAGACCGATGAGGAATGAAGAAAAGGCTCAAGTCTTAGAAAGAAAGGGCAGATGAAAATGAATGAATAAAAGGAATATCAGGAAAAAGTAAATTTCAGCAAAGAAAGGGCTAAGAAAAGAGATAAGAAAAAAGTGGGCGACAATGGATGTGTAGAAGGGAAGGAAATAAAGAAAAAGAGAAATTGAAATATATAAAGTAAAGATGGGGGAGGTGAATGAAAAAGAAAGTTGGAGAGGAGGAAAAGGATGTAATAGTGAAAAGGAGGAGAGGAAAAATAGTGGAAAGAAAAGGAAGGGAATAAGGAAAAGTGGGGAATAAAGAAAGATGAGAAGTCAGAGGGAGGGGAGTTATAAAGAACGTGATCAATGCTTAGCTAGCATGCACCAGAAGGGAAACCCTAAAAATCTGCTTTGGTGTTGATGACAAGATGACTTCAAAGAGGCACAGCAAACTCGATGGTCAAATACTTTCCATTTTAGTGAAATTCTCAAGTGACCACAGAGGCTGGCCGGACAACGAAGAGGTTTGGTTTACACCATCAAGTAGAGGCATGCTGCACGGAAAATGTCATACTCCAAATGTCATTCAACGAAGCAATTGAAACCCTCTCCATCTCCTACCCCTGCCTGAGTATGGCCTGCATGGACTATTCCAGAAATAGCTTCATTAGAACTCATATTCACGTAGGCTACACAGGAGTGAAACAAAGAAAGGGATCGTTCATCTAAGTAATCCAGGAGTCTGCAAGCTTAATTGGTAGATCCATTACCACCAGGCGGATGGCACATTGCAGATGGGTGGAGTCTGGGGTGGACAAGCATAAGACTACATCATTTGTCTCTCAAGTAGGTTTGCTGTTCATGCTTTACTGTCCTTTATGATAGATTTTCTTCTTTCCTGTCACCCTGAAATTTCCAAAGAGAGACACAGAATGTTTACAAGACTTTCTGAATAGAAAGAATATCCAAATCTAACTTATTGCTATGTAAATGTAATTTAGGTCAATTTGTTTTTAACTCCATAAATTCATTCACTGGGGATTGGCAAAGCTGGATACTTGTTAGGAGAGGAGAACATCAAAAATTTTAGAAAAAAGATAATGTAATTTTTTTATTTTATTTTTAATCAAGCAATGAAATTTTAATTTGTGATTCTTCTTCTATGTACCTTGTCCCTTCAGGACAATCATGGCTCTCCACAAAACATGTCCTCTGTAGGCCTTAGTAAAGACTGTCTTTTGGCTACATCTCCTAATCTCTGTTCTACCAACCATTAACATGAGCTCATTAGGTAGGTTATGCTCTATATTCCTTAGTCCCTCTTGCCTTCAATGTCCCATGAGTGTCAAATTTTCAAAGTCCTCTCTCCTCATTATGTGCCCTAGAAATTTCAAATATCTCTTTCTGATGCTATATATAAGTGTCCATTTTCTCTAAAACTTTGTCATTACTCACATGCTCAGTCCATGGTATTCTAAGCATCCTTGTGAGAACTACATTTCTGTTGCCTCAAGTCTCTTCTTCATCTGTGATGAGATAGTCCAGCATTCAGTGGCATATAGGAGAACTGATATTATCTAACAGTCTAGGACTCTTTTTTTGTTTCTAATGAAATTTTCCTGTTCCTTAATGCTTTGGGAATACATTATATACAGACATATAATTAAAAAAAAAAAAAAAGAAGAATTCCAGAATTCCCATGGATTTTTATTTTAATTACAACATTTATAAGCTTTTCCATATTTTAACGAAAGATTTCCAGTAATTAGAACTCAATCAAACAATTGGAAAAATATTCAGTGAAAATCCACTTCATGCTGGGTGTCAGCCTCCCAATATACACACACTCTTAACATCATCTGGTATACATCATTCACCACCTCACCAAGGGAATATGACCTGCAATAAACCTATATGCCAAGTCTGTAGACATATCATCACTGATAGCAACTTTACACCCAACACTGGCTCTGAATTGAGACAGTTCAAATCTTATATATTTGTTTTATGCAATAAATGCAGAAAAGGAAATTATGTTAGAGAAACTGGAACAAAATTCCATCTTCGGATCAATAAACATAAAAAAAAAAAAACCACACCAGGGACAATAACAACAATTTCCCAGTCACTGCACACTTTAACCAACCATTTCATAGTGTCAATGACATCAGATGCATGCTTTTAGTGTCTTCATTCAGCAGCTGAGAAGAAAGACGAAGATCAGAGTTGAAATTTATTTTGAAAATAAATTCAAACATTGAGGGAATGAACAGGGATTTGGGTTTTTACTCAGAGATGATAATTTCCACACCATTTCTTAGAAGAGTAAATCCCACTTCTTTGTTTATTCCTCAATATCATTGAAAATGAACACAGGCATGTTCAAAAATTCTGACATTAAAATCTATTTCTTTGTGCTTCAATTCAGTCAAAAGGTTAATATATAATAAATATCATTTTTAGTGACAATATTGGTATCACTTTGTTGGCTTTTTATTCTTAAAATTTTGTTAATTGGCTCATTAAACTACATTATATATATAGATAGATAGATAGATAGACAGACAGATACACACACACAAAAGAGTTGTGAGTTCAATACCAGGCCACAGCAGTGGTGAACCAAAAACATGGAGAGTTGAATTAAAGGGAAATAACTGCAACATCTTGAAGAGGCATGGCATGTGAAACTAGAACAATCTACCCTGGTGGACAAAATAAAGGGCTTGGTTTAAAATTCCAGTCATCTGAAGAATGCCAAAGCATACAACAGCTGAAATGTTGTGAATATGGATAAGATGATGAGAATAACAGTCCAAATAATGTAAATAATGCAAGTAATATATATATGAAGCATTTTCCTTAAGATTATTTTATTATTATTATTATTATTAATTATCTATGAATTGTCATGCCTTCTTGAGAAAGATAGTGGAGTGGATTGTCCATTGCTTTCTCTGCAGTTTAGAATTCAGAGTTTTCCTTCTCTTTGACTTGTTATCATCCAAGGCTAGAGAGAAAAGTCTACCCTGATATTTAAACCATAGTTAAAGGGGGTGAATAAAAAAGGATTCATGACTTTTCTAAATGGATTTGTGCAAAAGTGAATGCAAAAGACCAGGCTGGAATTTGAACGTGGCTTGCTCACTCCCACTTTTCATGCTGATAGCCACAATGATACCTGAACAACATTTGAATTAATATTCAACCCCTTCACCTAATACTAATTGAGGCTTTTTAGAGCCAATCGCTGCTAACAGATGTTTTCTATAAACTTCTGCATCTCTCAATAGGTATTTTTTTCCATTTTTCTATGCAAAACTTTCAATTCATGACCCAATTTGTTTACTGGATCCAGCTATTGAAAATGATCATTCCGTTACTCTAAATGTATTACTTCTTAAACCATTCTCAAGTGGTTCTCAAAGTATCTTTCAGGTATTATGTCTTAGAGATGGTAAAAAGATTTTTTGGAAGAATAGACTGATATTTCAGCAAATCTATTTGATACTTACATTTAGTCAATTTCCCCAGTATCTACAATGCCAAACCAATCCCATAAAATAATGTGTCCAACACCATGTTTCATTGTTGGAATAGTATTTTTATATCAGTTGCTGTATTATTGTCTTTTTTCTAACATTGTTGGTTATGTTCTGAATGTTCAATGGACATGGGATGGTTGAGGGAAAAGCAAACAATATCAGTGTCTGATGGATGAAAGGAGAAAGCAAATCACATGAACTTCTGATGGAGGTAGGGAGAAGGCAAATCATATGAGTGTCTGATGGAAGAAAGAAGGCAAATCATATGTCTGATGGAGGGAGGGAGAAGGCAAATCACATGAGTGTCTGATGGAGGAAGGGAGAAGGCAAATCATATGTGCCTGATGGAGGAAGGGAGAAAGCAAATTATATGAGTGTCTGATGGAAGAAAGAAGGCAAATTATATGAGTGTCTGATGGAAGAAAGAAGGCAAATCATATGTCTGATGGAGGTAGGGAGAAGGCAAATCACATGAGTGTCTGATGGAGGAAGGGAGAAGGCAAATCATATGTGCCTGATGGAGGAAGGGAGAAAGCAAATTATATGAGTGTTGGAGGGAGGAGGATAGAAAACAATTGACCATTGACTTGAAGTGGTTAAGACTGTAGCATTCTGGGAAACATCCACATGTATGTCTATTCCAAAGTAACAATTTTTATGAAAAAGTTAAGGGAAACTTCTTCCTTACAGTTGAAATATGGTGGAAATGAGGGTGATTTGACTCTGTGGTTGTTGCGTGGCATGTTCTAACTGTAAAGGTCTGAATTAGTGAAACTAAAGCATGGAGCTTATCTAAACATATGCAGCATAAATAAAAACATTTGCTCTGTAAATACCCATAGAGTAGTGATGGGCTTCCAAATGTTGCAGCTGTTGGAAAAAGACTGCAGAGTGGAGAGTAAGACTTCCCCCATGAGAGTGCAAAAATGATTTTGAAATCTACAAGACTAGAAAATGAAGATTGAGCAGCTCCAACATAGATATTGCAGAATATATATCAGAAGTATGTTTGAAAAGATTGAGTGGATTGACTGTGGAATGAGAACAGTTTTAGCCCTGTAGATTTCATAAAGTGTTTAACTCAAAATTCTAAGAAAGTTACTGAAGCAACCAGAAAGTACAGTACCCAAAACATCTGATAATATAATAATAACATCAATATAATAAATAACAATCAAAATGAGAAAAAGTTCAAATATATTAATGTATTTTTTATTTATGCTGCTTTTGTCTTTTTTTAAATTGCAGATGTAAAATTTTTTACGACTGCTCACAATAGGGAGTAAAGTACATAAATTTAGATAAAAAACTCAGTGCAATTTATTGATTACTGATGAATATAAGATAAATAAAGCTAAAATGCTAAAGAATTAAATTAAAGTAAAAAAAAAAAGAAATTACAAAAAACAAATTATATTTAAAAGCAACAGAAAATGTGAAAGATTCAGGTTACAATGGAAAAATCAAGAATCCAGGATCTGCCCATCCTTTGAAAAGATATTTGTATACAGTGTATGAATAGAAATCTGTATGGATCAGCAGGTGGAGGATTTTGTCAGCAAGGAGTCATGGCTTTAAAAGAAAGTCAAACCAGAGAAATTGATATGAGGCCATTAGATGTGAAATTACCGCTCAAACCCCTGTTACCGTTGCATCTTCTGCTTGCTATATACAAAAGTTTTAGTTCTTTGACTAAAAACACACACAAAAAAGAACAAGTAAATCTTTTGATGGACTCAGAGAGGAAAAAATGTTTAAAAGTAAATGTTTCCTTTTTTTTAAATGTTTCTGAAAGTTTTTGAAAGGAGTTTCTGTTTATGCTGTATAGTTTAAGGATTACTACCGGCTTCTTTGAAATTTTTTATTTGGTGACCACAATAAAAGAAAAGTTGTGTATATGTACTAACACACACATACACACAGATATAAAACATTTTTTGTCATATATTAGTGGGCATAATACAAAATGCTAACCTTCAGGACAATGACTCACTTCCCCTTCTTGGATTAACATTTTTCATTGACATCAAGTGGAAAGATTATATCAAATTAATTGCTAGGTCTGCAGCTAGGAAGGTCGGTTTGATAATTTTTCTTGCTAGAATTTATCTTACATATTTATAAGTCTTGATTCATCCTTGCTTTGAATATTGCTGCCACATCTGATCTGGTGTTCCTGCTATATATTTAGAGATACTTGTTAATATCCAAAGAAGAATCTGCAATATTATTTCAGTCACTTTCCCACAACCAAAATGTAGCTTTTCCTGTGCTTTTTCTATAAATACCTTAATGGTAATTGTTCTGATGAACTTTCCTCTATGGTACCTAGACTTTATGAATTTAAGAAAAATACTAGATTGGGAGGTAAGGTTTCATCATTTTACAGTTGAAATGGCTAGATATAACGGTATGTTCTAAGCTAACCATTTCTTCTATTGCATTTTTTGTTTGTGGAACTCTCTTCTGGCTTTCCAGTCAACTTTGATCTTCAAAAATTTAAATGCAATGTCAATCGTTATCTTCTGCCTTCTTAATTCTTGTTCTTTTATTGTTCTCTCTTCTTAATAGTGTTTTTTTTCTCACATTCTCTAACTCAGTAACCACTTGTATCTTAGTAGCTTTATTGCCTTGCTTGGGGTGAAATGATATTTTAGCAACATGGATTCAAAAGAATGTTTGAAAGATAATTACTTTAAATATTTGTCAAAACAATGGCATCCATTGTCTTCTTCTATATGCTGGGTCTCTTCAGGACATGGGTGATTATGGTTCTCCCCAACTTTCTATATTTCTTTGTAGCTCTATCTTTGACTCTTTACTATCCCTCCCACATACTGTTCTACCAGCCATTTATTTACACAAGCTTGTCAGGTAGGTCACATACTGTTTCCCCTCTACCCCACTTGTCTTAATAATATGTCCTTTCTGATTCTAAGTAAAAATGTCCTTTTTGTTTCTATTTCCCTTTAAAATTCCTCATTGTTCTATCTATGGTATTCTCAGCATCATTCTGTAGAACCAGATATGATAGGAATTATCAGTGCCATATTGGAGGACTGATATTAAATAACAGCTCATCACTCTTTTCTTTGCTTCTAATGAAATGTTCCCATTTCTTAATACTTTGTTCAATTTTTGTAAGGCATCTTTCACTATTTCAATGTACGTTCAGATTTCAGCATCACATTTTTTACTATCTTTGAAAACATTTCCCAGATATTTAAGGTAGTGCCTCTTATTCTGTAACCTTCCACCTTGAGTGGCTCTTGGGCCTTGTACAGAGTGAACATCATTGTAAAAGCAAATAATTTCATGCCATGTCTCCAATGAATGACAAAAACCACAGCCCATTGAAATCCAAATGAGTGAAACTTTTACATCTAGCCAATGTCAAGTCATTTTCTGGATCAAATCAACCAGTTCAATCCTTGGCCTCAACAGAGAAAACCAAATCTTGGAGAGCTGAGTTATCAAGGAGAATTAACTAAAACTGAGATATTCAAAGTCATGGCATGTGGAATTAGAACAATATACTCCTGTGGGCTAAATAAAGGGTTTGGCTTAAAATCCAACAAATATCACCTGAAGAAAGCAGGAGTGTCTAACAGTTGAAATATTGTGAATGTGGCAATAAAGATGAGGACAACAATATGAATAGTGTAAATAGTTTTCTTATCTATGTATTGACTTTGTGTTTTATGTATTTTTATTCAAAATGAAAAAAAAATTATTAAAGCTTCTCCCACTTTAGGGGTAAAGGAGTAATAAAACACAAAATACCAAAATTGTTTGTCTTTCTTTTGTTTTTACCCCTTTTTCTTTTCTTTCACTAGCTTTTCTTTACATTTTTCTTTAACTTTCTGTCTTACCTTTTACATTTCCTCATTAACATCTTTCTTTTTGCTAATTCTGTTGTCAAGTCAAAATGAACATAAAGGCAGTTGATATATATATATATATATATGTGCAACAAAGTGTGCAGGTCAGTGAGCGGACTTATCCAGCATTACAGGTCACAGCACCATAATACCAATGCAGTAAGGAATAAGCTTGCTTGCAAAACCTGTGGCTTAAAATGTAGTTTACTTGTTTGACTAATGATTCACTAGAGACATCATCAACAGCAAAGGAATCAACAGTAATGTCATGGGAGTAGTCGTATTCAGACATGTGATGACTTTCCACCAAATGTATAAAGAGAAAGAGAGAGAATAAAGTGTTTGTGTGTGCACATGTAAAACAGTTATCACACAGTGCACAGATGCTACACTGATCTTAGGTAGAATTACCAAGAAGTGATCACTTTGATTCAAGGCAGAAATAAGTAATTCTATCATGGATACTATGCTTTTAAAATAATTAAGTAATATTGCATAAAATAGCATGATAATAATAAGTATATTAAAAAAAATAAAATTATTATTCATTATAAAAATAAAATGGCTGTTATCTTTTTGTATGGGCGTGTGTGTATGTCAACTTCATTTGAGGAAATGTAAGATCAACCCCATCCATAAAAGCAAATAAAATGAATTTTGCCTAATTATAATTAAACCCATTACAATATATGATAGTGAGTATGTTAGTAAATATGTGTGTATATATATATATATATATATATATATACACACACACACATATACACTTACTATATACATATGGGTATGTGACTGAGTGGTTAAAATGTTAGCTTTCCAACTATAAGACTCGGGTTAGAATTTCATGTTTGATGAGGAAGGCAACATTTTGAGGTTATCAGCTGGTGTGTGTGTGTGTGTGTGTGTGTGTGTGTGGGGTGATCCCAGTTTGCGCCTCCTGAAAACCATACCATGGCTTGACCAATGCCTTGTGAACTAAAATGGGTAGACAGAATTGTTTTGCTTGCACAATGTCAGAAGTCATCGTGCCCAAATGTTTCAGCATACTGGTCTTGTTAAAAGTGTAGATCATGCCAGATGCTGCACTCTCTTTCATAAATTGTAACTAAGGGCATCTATACATAGTTGCAGTATAAAACTGTGGGCGTTGAACAAACACAAATGTGCCTGGGCAGGAGTCTGCAACAGGGATTGTCTGCAGCTATTTTATATATCAAATATGTATATACAGACGGAATGTGTTAATTACTGAAATTAAATTTAGCCTCTGCTACAAGGTGATCTTATTGAAAATAGATCCCTTTAATAATTGGAACAGAGTTGTCTCCACTTATGCATTATTTTGTCTGAGTCTAACGAAATGGCAATAATAGGCAAAGGCATAAACAAAACAACAAAAACATAAGAAGAGAGGAAAATATTATAAAGTTAAAAAATAATTTTGAAAATATAGATGAAGTTAGATGAAAAAGATTAAAAAATGAAGGAATAAAATACAATCAAAGGGAAAGAGGAAGAAGATAGTGAAAGAGAAAGAAAAAAATGACAGAAAAGTATGGAGAAGGATATGAATGATGAAGGGGTGAAGATGAGGGAGGAGGAAGAATAATGGCATAGAGGCTAGAGGAGGAGGAACATCTAGCAGAAGAGAGGGTGGAGAAAGAGGATAGAGGGAAAGGAGGGGCTGATAAAGGTGGATAGAGGGGAGGAGCTAATAGAAAAAAGGTAAATGAAGAAATGATGATAGAGAAGAGAATAAAGAAAAGAAGAAGGGATTAACAGAAGAAGAAAGAGGAGGAGAGACTAATAGAGATGAGAATAGAAATGGGTTAATGGAAGAGGAGGGGCTGATATAGAAGAGGGCAGAGGAGGGGCTGATATAGAAGAGGGCAGAGGAGGGGTTGATAGAAAAGAAGGTGATGAGAAGCTGACAGAGAAAGAGGTGAAGGAGTAGGTTTAACTGGGGAGGAAGAATTGATAGATGGGGGAGTAGGAGGAACTGATAGAGAGAAGAAGACGGAAAGGGAAGAAGAGCTGATAGAGATAAGAGGAGTAACTGAGAGAGAAGAAGACAGGGGGAGGAAGAGGATCTGAAAGAGAGAGAAGACAGTAGTAGGAGGAGGATCTGAGGAAGAGAGAGAAGAAGAGGGTGGGAGGAGGAGGATCTGAGAGAGAGAGAAGAAAACGGTGGGAGGAGGTGGAGGTTCTCAGAGCGAGAAGAAGACAGTGGGAGGAGGAGAAACTGAGAAAAAAGATGACAATGGGAGGAAGCAGACCTGAGAGAAAGAAGATGATGGTGGGAAGAGGAGGATTGGAGAGAGAGAGAGAA
The DNA here is from genome assembly GCA_903632075.3 of Acanthosepion pharaonis. Lineage (NCBI taxonomy): Eukaryota > Metazoa > Mollusca > Cephalopoda > Sepiida > Sepiidae > Acanthosepion > Acanthosepion pharaonis. The sequence goes on from CAHIKZ030002454.1 coordinate 186,218, forward strand.
GAAGATGGTGAGAGGAGAAGGAGGATCTGAAAGAGAGAAGAAGATGGTGGGAGGAGGATCTGAGCGAGAGAGAGAAGAAAACAGTGGGAAGAGGAGGATGGTCTGAGAGAAAGAGAGAAGAAAACAGTGGGAGGAGCAGGATCTGAGAGAGAATGGTGGGAGGAGGATATGAGAGAGAGAGAATGGTAGGAGGAGAATCTGAGAGAGAGAATGGTGGGAGGAGGAGGAGAATCTGAGAGAGAGAAGAAAACAGTGGGGGAGGAGAAGGATCTGAAGGAGAAAAGAAGGCAGTGGAAGGAGGAGCAACTGAGAAAGAAGACGACGGTGGGAGGAGGAGGAACAGAGAGAGAAGAGCACAGAGGGAGGAGATAACAGTAAAGTGAATGAAGATAGAATTGCAAATGTCAATGATGAAGAAAATAATGAAGCTGATTTGAAGCATGATGTACACAAGTCTTCTTAAATGAATGAAAATTTATAGACACTGCCATCCATAATGCAAACATTTTATTATAAATCCTATCATTTAGTTGTAGCAACAAATATGCAGACTACCAAGAGAAATTAATTTTTTCATGTAGACTTACAGGATCATGGGAATGAGGCAGAAATTGAAGAGCAAAAAGAAAAAAAAAAAAGAAAAAAAGGATAAGGTAGAAGAAGAAAGGATGAAAAAATAAAAAAAGCAGTAGTAACAGTAGAATATTGAGTGAAGAGGGGGAGAAGGAGTAAAGAGGGGTAGGAAGAGGAAAAGAAGAGAAAACAATAGAAAACATGAGGGGGTAGTAGTAAAAGTAAAAGAGGAATAGTAAGATGGGTAGGAAGAGGAAAAGTAGGAGTAAAAAGGGGTAGGAAGAGAAAAAGAAGAGAAAGTGATAGAAAATAGGTGACAGCAGTAAAAGTAGAAAAGGGAAAAACAGGAGTAAAGAGTAGTAGGGAGAGAAAAAGAAGAGAAAATGATAGAAAACATAGGAGGCAGTAGTAAAAATAGAAAATGAAGTGAAAGGGGGAAAGTTGGAGTAAAGAAGGATAGGAAGAGGAAAAGAAGAGAAAGTGAGTGTAAACAGGTAGCAGCAGTAAAAGTAGAGAAGGAGGAAGTAGGAGTAAAGAGAGGTAGGAAGAGGGAAAATGAAAAAGAAGAAATTAAAGGTTACAAATAAAATCATCTGATCTAAAGCAAAATTTAAATTAAAAAAAAAATAGATAATAATTTTTTTTCCAATTACTGCTGATCCTGAAAATTGAAGAATGCTGATCTTTCTACTTATGTAGCAGTGGAAACACCTGCATCCCAGCAGATTCATGAAGAGGCCAAACATGGACAAACCAAAAATGCACACATACTTCAGCACAAGCCCAGTTTTGAACAGGATACAACTGCAGACAAGATTTACAAGCAAAAAAACAACAAACATTGGTTTCAAGATTAGCACCCTTTTTGGTAGCATCACTGTATTCAAAGATTTCTCTTAAACAATAACTGAAGGATCTCTCTCAGAGCTGCATCAGTTTCATCAACAAACAAAAAAAGGAGTCAATGCTATAGGAAATCAATCCCTACAAACTTTGTCAAATTAGTGTAAGTACTTATATGTTCAATAATAAGTACCATTCCATAAAGAATTATTCTATGTGCAGTATCCTGTCAGGATGTTGGCAATCATGGCTCTTTACAACTTCTTATCCTTTGTAACTCTCAATAAATTTTATCTTTTCACCATCTTTCCCAAACCCTGCTCTATCATCCATTCACTCAAGCTAGGTAGGTTATACATTGTTTTCACTGAATTCCTGGAATATGAGACATTGTGATTATTTAATATATACCTTTAGGAGAAAATTTCCTATATATCCAATACAAGCTTAACTCTTATAAATAGAACCAAATAGGTTGCTGACCATTTAAATGCCTTTATATTTTCTATATTTTCTAGAGATGATAGTTTGTTCCAACAAAATAATGCAACCCATTCTCATTATGCATGGGTGACATAAAACTAATTCAGGGAACACTCACCTGACTTCTAGCTACTCCAATGGCTACTGTACTCACCAGATTTAAACCCCATTGAGCATATATATAAGATCTGTTGCCAACTTCCTCACACTAAATTTACTCATTTATGGACAGCCCAGGAAAGTACCTGAATAGATATAGCCCTACAATGACTTCAGTACCTCATACTCTTGTGTAGCCACTGTTGTTTAGACAAAAGGAGGAATTATACATCATTACATAGTGGTGTCTAATTTTGGGGGGGACTTCAAAATATATATATATATATATATATATAAAGATTTAATCTGAAACATGTAACCTTAAAAATCTATTGAAAAAAATAACAATTACATGTTTAATTTATACTTTAGAAAAAAATTTAAGGAATATTCAATGCAAGTTTACTTTGTACTTACCAGATTTAAACCCCAATGAGCATATATCAGACATGTTGTAGACCTCCTCACTAAATTCCCTGCAGCCACACTCAACAAATATAACTCATTTATGACCAGCTTGTGAATATACCTGAACAGATATAGCTGTACAATGACTTCAGCACCTGATATACACTGTTCCACATTGCATAGTTGCCATTATTCAGGGAAAAGCTTTGCTATTATTAGCTAGCAAAAAACAAGGGAAAAAACTCTTAAAATAATAGAGGAGATCATAAAGAAAGGACTAATCATTATTTATAAGACCATGCATAGTTGTAAGTAAAAGAAAAAACCCAAAGATGTGAACAATATAATTGGGGACCTCAAATAGAAGCTGATGTAGAAATTGATGTAACTGAGTAGTGCAGTAACAGACAATGAAAAGTGTAACATAGAAATCCAAAGGCACATAAGAATAGCAAAATATGCCTTTCAGAAAATAAGAAAAGTATTAGGAGATAAGAAAATATCCTTAGAAAAAAAAAAAAAAGAAAAGTATGCTAGATTACTATATAATATAGAATGTCCTATATGGCAGTAAATGCTGGATAATCTCCTGACAGATGAAGAAGAGACTTGAAGCAACAGAGATATGGTTCTACTGATGAGTGAAAAAAAATACCATGGACAGAACATGTGAATAACAAGAGAATATGAACTACAAGGAATCTGTTGCTAAGAATTAAAATGAGATAGCTGAAAATTTGGGCATGTAATAAGGAAAGAAGGCTTGGAGAATTTAACATTCATAAGACATACTGAAACAACCTATAGAACAAGGACAAAAATGGATGGTAAAAGAGGCAAGAGTTACTTAGAGCAACAAAATACAAGTAGTTGAGGGCCATGATCACCTACTTCCTGAAAGAAATCTTTGAGAAAAAATAAAAGCATTGAATCCTCAAAAAGTATGTGCTAAACATTACAGAAGAATATGAGACAATTTGGAAAGTAATGTCATATTTTTAGAGAAAAATAAAACCATGTCCAAATCTATCAAAAACAATAATTATTAACAATAATAAAGTCTCAATATGCAATGGATTTATTCTTGTTGAAAGAATCTATAGTTATTGAAGAGAAACCTATTTCAGAATCTAAACCAGTAGTTTTCTAATTTACTGTGACCTCATCACCCTATGCTGAAGGTATATTATACCCTGATTGAATGTTAATGGGATGTTTTCAAGATATAAGTGATAGGGGGAAGATCTTATATATCATCAAATATTCTATCCCTTTTAGAAAATTTTTTTATCCCTGGTTGAAAACAGACTGAATTTTATTCATCAATAGTTGCTGTTTATTTTGATGCGCTCAAGTATACTTGATTTTGTTCACTAAAAATGTTACATCTCTTTAAATTCAATAAAAGATTACTTAAAAAAAAGAAATATACTTCATTTTACAAGCAGACTCAGTGTGTGTACTTCTTTTATGTAAACCTTCACTTATAAACATACTGCTACCACCACCACGACTTATACCGCAACCACTATTACTAGCACAACCGCCACTGCTACCACCATCACTACTTATACCACAACTACTGCTATAACTGTTAACACCACCAATTCTACCACAACCACTGATATTATGATTAACACCACCACCAGTGCTACCACCATCACCATTGCTATTACTACTAATACTGCCACCAATACTACTATTATTACTAAACATTATATTTTCTCAAAAAGAAACTATATGCAAATGTACAAGAGAGAACATGATCCTATTTTAACAAACAATAATTTATAACAAACTCAATTAAGCCATATTATCTTATTGCGAAAATAATAAAACTCAACCTTCATAATGATAAGAGAAACAAATGTTAATATAAGTATAAACACTAATAACAACAAAAGAAAGAAATACTGTTTTCACATGCTATTCATATCTACCTAAAACTACTTATTAAATAATATATATCTAAATCTAAATGGCACAGCCATGCATCTCTGAGGATGCCCATCTACTAGTGTGGCTAGTTAATCCTTGTTGCAGATGCCTGCTCAGGCCCATTTGTGTTTGTTCAACACTCACAGAGCCCACCAATGGTTTATATGGCAACTATACTGAGTGGACCTTAGTTACAGTTTCTAGGAGAGTGCAAGTTATCTAGCATGATCAGCAGTCTGAACAAGGTCAGCACATTCAAACTCTCTGTCACGATGACTTGTGACTTCATGCTAGCACAACCATCACTAGCTCTCAAGGGTTCTGTCTATCCAATTTCACTCACAAGGCTCGGGTCAACCTGTGTTTTCATTTTCAGGCACTTTCCAAAGGTACCGCATACTGGGATCACCTTCCCCAGACATTAAGAAGTCTCCTTCCTGACAAATCGACCAAGGTGAGATTCGAACATAGGCCTCATGGTCAGAAAGTGAACATTCTAACCAGTTGGCCTTGTGCCCATAACAGAAATCAAATATGTCACTCAAAATAAATAACTATATTTATACAAAAGAATCCAGCCCTGCTATTTAACCCATAACTGGGGGGAGATGGATTCATGCCTTTTCTAAGGGCATTACATGAAAGGAATCAAATGGAATCAACCAGAATTTTAAGAATTTAGTTCTGCAATTATAGTTTCCTTGATACACACACATGCACACACACACATGTGGTTGGCACCATTTACAATAAAAATATATTGACTTAGCCTGATGACCCCTGTTTACAGGGTGAAACTGAAGTAACTGAGATATGTATGTATGTATAAAGCATACATATAGATAAATATGCATCCTCTTACAGGAATCGAACCTGTATCCTATACGGAACTGTCATATAGCCTGACATGCTTTACCAATTGAGTGACAGAAGACTTTCATTTAGCAAAGGTCCATTTTAATGTTTTTAAACTACAATTGCTATATATATATATATATATATATATATATATATATATATATATATATATATATATATATGTATATATAAACAATACATCACAGGATGGTGAAAAGTTCTCAGCGTGAACAAGAAGGGGTTAACTAGTGCTATGAAATGTACATGCTATACCACATATTCATTCCACAGGTCAATACACTTGACACATTGTTTCTCAAGTTTCTAACACCTTCCCACTCTTCAAATTATGTTTGATCACTGGAATATTGATCTCAAGAAGTGGTCAAAATTGAGAAGTTTTCAGCACTTCCTTATGTGTGTATGTATAAATAGATACTGCACATAAACAAGTATTTCAAGTATATGTTAGTGCTTTTATAGATTTTAAAATTACAACCCATGCTATATATATATATATATATATATATATAAAATAGTTTTTCAGTTTGGCATGTATTAAAGAATTCTGCATGCATTTAGCAAAAAGAAACAGCAAAGAAAATGAAAATATGAAACTTTACCTAATCAAGCTTAACAATTGAGTGAATTTCTGTGTTTCTATATGTTAGCCGTATTGATGTAAAGTGTACATTACTTTTTCCTATAAATTTTTGAAATGAAAATTATTTGTATTTTTCATCTTCCCATATTCTACATTCTCTTTAATGTTTGAGATGCACTGAAATCTGCGTACTTAAGGCATCTTTGTAGTTGTCATAGAAACCGATTTCATGGAATACACTACATGAAAGTAGAAACTGCAATGACAAAATTTCCTAAAAAGACAGTATTTAAAAATGTTAAAAAGGAAAAAAAAAAGGCTGTTCCTTTCTATTTTCTGTTACCTTTCTGATAAAACAAATGAATGGTGAAAGAATGAAAATGTAAAAGAGATTGGGGGAATGAAAGAAATCTGGGAAGGATAAAAAAAAAAGAAAGAATGAATGAATAAGTTATAGAAAATGAAAAAAAATAGAGTGAATGTAAGAAGGAATGATTGAAAAAAGACAGACAAAAGTGAAAAGAGAGAAGAAATTCAAAATTAGTGCTTGGTAGAAAAAAGTTTGAGAATGAAAGATAAAAAAAAGAAAGAAATCAAATATCTTGTTTAGTGGGTGAGAATTAGAAAAATAATTTTGAAAGAAAAAAAAATGAGGGTTTGTTAAAGCAAAACAGAAAATCTAAACAAAATATAGAGTCCGGAACTATTGAAATAAAGTTAGACGCTCTATGAAAAGAAGATGAAATAAGAGAAAAATAAAATGAAAGAAAAAAGGCAAAGAAGGAAAAAATAATATGAAAGAAAAATGAAGAATAAAATACAAAAAAAATGAAAAATAAAATGAAGGAGAAAAATGTAAAAAATAAAATGAAAAAAAAATCAGCCAAAGTAAAAGAAATAGAAAAACTGAAAGTAGCAAAATAATAATTTTAAACAGAATTTTAAAAAAAAAAAAAGAAAAAATTCAAAGGAGAATGAAATAAAAAAGAATATAGAAAAAAAATATGAAAAATTATAAAATATCAAATGAGAGTAAAAAAACAAATAACCTATTTTTTTTCAGAACAGAAAGAGAAAAAAAGAATAAATATATGAATACCTTTGAACTTAACTTAAGTCAAACAATGAGTAGTATAAAACTTTGTATTCTTGAGTAGCAAAATTAAGTTAAAATTATTTGTTCATTAATGATCTTAAACAAACAGAACTTCCATGAACTAGAACCATAATTATTCATATTTGCAATTTGTATCATTATTGTTAAATTTGAAGGTTTGTTTGTCATCTTTCATAATTGTTTTTCTATTCTCAAATAAATGGATTTCAAATAAAACCTAATAACAAGTCAATAATTCTGATAAACATTAATCATATTTCTCTAATACTGTACAAGCAAGAAATATAGAAGAAAATTGGGACCATAATTAGGAATGCATTGACAATCAATAACATAAGATATATTATTATTATGCAATATAAGACATTTACAAGGCCTTTTGTTATTCTTATGCATTCTCATATCCACAGAATAAATTGCATAAAGGAACTAAAAATGCTGTTTCATGTGACCAAATAAGTATCCATCATCTGTTAGAGATGTTGGTTTGATCTCAGAACACATACAACAGTGTATCAATAAAGCACATAAATAAAGTCTGGCACATATTGAATATTCAACAGAAATTTTCACTGTGTAATGTTCAATCTCCGTGATTACTATTCACTACTGAACTAAGGAAACTTTAAAAAATAAATATTTGATTAAAATAAATGCATTTTTCTTCATCATGAGATTACAGACTTATTGATTTGCATATGGATGTATAAATTATAAACATTGGAGGGAGTTTTTCATTCTTGTTAAGAATTCTTCTTTCGTGTATATGGTTGTGGGAAATGGGAGACACTGCAACTCAAATGGCGAGGAGCAGTCAAGAAATTTGAATTTTGAAAACTTAGTTCCTTGTTTGGCATTTCTTTTCTCCCTATTCTTGGCCCAAATAAAGTAAGGGCTCTGAAATGAATAAGCTGAGACAGGTTGTACTTTTCTATTATTCCTATGACAGGAGTTCATCAACACCATAAAAAACTATTTTACTTTGACACTATCTCATATCATTTGACAAAGGGTAGTGTAATGGTAAGCAGTATAGTAAGAGGAATCTACAAATTCAAATTCTAGTCTCATCTATTGCTTTCACTTTTGAACATATGCTCTTGAGAAATGCATTGATCCATCTCTTCTCCTACAAGCTATAGGTTAATTATCAAGGTTGATTGGGCACTAGAGCCTTGTGGAAACCAGTCTATGAAAAGGACAACTCTGAATTCAAAACATGGAAAAGGCAAACCACTCATGTCAATCCACTGATTAAAAAAACAAATTTGTGAAGAGCCATAATGTCTTAGACTCTGAAAGGTTATGGTATTTAAAAAAAAATCATATGACAATGTTTCAGCATTAGGAATGTAATTTTGCTAATGTATAGAATATAAGTTTAATCATTTTTTGTCATCCATACTTCAGGTGCCCCATGAGATGATCACTAATTTAAGGAGATTTACACACTCATGAGTAAGGAAAACTAAACTGATCTATATTACACAATAACAGTAATGCTTTTTTACTTAACCTTTATTTTCATAAGGACAGATGAAAGGGTAAATAAAAAGATGTAGAAACAATTTCAAAAAGTCATTGAAGCATGTTCCAAATTTTTTTTCTATTTTGTAATTTCCATGTCTATACAATATGCCTCATGTGTGTGTATATATATATATATATATATATATATATATATATATGTGTGTGTGTGTGTCATGTATATATTATTTACAAAATTCACATATTTTGCATGGAAAAATTAACTTACAAATATAAGGCTAGGCAGAGTACACAGATACTACACTGACCTAGGCAGGGGTCAAAAGACAAGATTTTAATCCTAGACAGTGGCCAGGGAATAACATTTTACTCATTGGCATCATGTACAGATACTACAATTTCATCCTAGGCAAAACTGACAGATACTACACTCTTCCTAGATAGTGGCCAGAGAACAACACTTAAATCCTTTAAGAATGCAGAGCTACTACACTAATCCTAGGCAGGGGATGAGGTACATTTTCATCCCAATTAGAAAGCACAGGTACTGCATTGATCATAAATAACCAGCTAACAATACTTTCATCCTAGGCAGAGTGCACAAATACTACACTGATCCTAGGTAGGATCAATACCTTTATCCTTGGCAGAGAGCATTCATTGCTACACTTTAATCCTTTGCAGAATGCACAGATACTACACTGATCCTAGACAGGTGTCAAGCAACAACTTTAATTTTAGGAAGGACAAATAGATACTACACTTTAGTCCTTGGCAAAATGCACAGATACTACACTGATCTTAGGCAGGTATCAAAGATCTATACTTTTATCCTTAGCAGAACACACAGATACTACAATTTCATCCTTAGCAGAATGCCCATATACTACACTTTCATCTTTGTCAGAATGCACAGATACAACATTAATCATAGGCAGGTGTCAAGCAACAACACTTTCATCCAACACAGACATTATGCAGATCCTAAGTAGATATGCTGATGCATGTGTTAATAATTTTGACTTTTTTTTTATGGGCAGTATATTTATATTTTCAAAGATTCATATGGAAAAATCTTATAATTATAAGGACTTAAGGAAATATGCTGTCATTTCTGACTGTATGAATTAAACTAGTCTATTAATAATTCAATGCAACATTTCCAATGCTTTTGTCTAAAATTTACTTGCATATTAAAAGTTGTTTTTAGATGAACATAAATATCAAGGTCATATTCAATGATTGGTCCATACAAGGGGGTACTGAAATATTCTTGGCTGACCAAGGGATTAAAAAAATATCTGAGTTACATTAAATGTATATTTAATATCAAGATGGAACCTCACATTCTGTCCAACATTATGGCATTTGATGTTTAATTTACAGTGTACCGCAAGGAAAGTTGGCTCCCTGTGCTGCGCTAGGAAATTTTTCTCCTCGGAATCGATCCTCCAGATCTACAAATCAACAATTCGCCCTTGCATGGAGTATTGCTGCCATATATGGTCTGGAGCCTCTTCTGTTTGCCTCGGGGTTCTTGATAGACTCCAGAGGCGGATTTGCAATATAATTGGCCCTGTTCTGGCATCTCATCTACAGTCACTTTCTCACAGATGCGCCGTCACCTCCCTCTGTCTGTTCTACAAATACTTTCATGGAAATTGCTCAGAGGAGCTGCATTCACTGGTTCCCAGACGTCATGAGTTCAAGCGCCCTACGAGGATGGCATCCCGCTCTCACCTCTTCACTGTTGAAACTCTTAAATGTAGCTGTCTCTTCTACTCCAATAGCTTCATGTCTCACACCTCTTGCCTGTGGAACTCCCTTCCCTATTCCAGTTTCCCTGAGAGCTATAATCTCCAGCTATTCAAGTGTAATGTCAATCGACATCTCCAGTTGCCTTGATCTATCCACTACCCTTCTCCTCATCCTTTCTTCTATCACTCCTATCTGATCTTGCTCTAAATTTTCTGTAACCCCTTGCGTCCTAGTGGCTTCCCGCCTTACTTGGGGTGAAATGTTTTAAAAAAAAAAAAAAAAAAAAAAAGACTGTTCTTTTGTGTCTGCCTTTATTCAAATAATCAAGGTAATTTTTAAATATAGAAACCTTAAAATAAAATAAAAAAATATTTATTAAGTTAATAACCTAGAGTTAGGAGAGTCAGATTTTCATAACACTATGAATTGAATTTCTAGTAGAGAAAAAATAAAACAACTATCATTTTATATATTCTATTATAGGCTTCCATACCTTAAAATTAGGGATGTTATGAATATACAAGAACCACCACTTTTTGTAATAGCGGACATAAAGTAAGGGTCCCGTTTTACATCATACATGCATTGTAAATCAAACTTCTCTAAAAATAAAAAAAAACGAATTTCCCAAAGAAATTAATGTTATATTCATTCAAATCCCAAAAATATACCAGGAAATATTTTACCTACAAAAATATGCAATTCAATTTCACCAAATCTTTATCAAGAAATTAATTTTAAAAGATTTGTCTACATTACACAAAAGTGTAAGTATCTACCATGTGATCAGGTATTTACTAAGATTAGCTTAGTCCCGCATGAGGCTATGATGTGGTTCATCAAGTGTCGATTGAACTCACTACATTTTAATAGAGCAGATAAAAAGAAAAGTAAACATAAAACTTGTAGGTTTATTCAGTGAGATGCCCTAATCCACTACATTTGTTTCTTTTTTTTTTTACACTAAGGTTCACTCTTTACAAAGCCCAGGGTCCACTCAAAGTAGAGGATTATGTTAGGATGCAATTTGTGCAGATTGGAGTGGAAGATAATGATTATTCCTAGCTTTGAATAGTTTAAGATTGCAGTGATTGAGGAAATATCCTCTTGGAATCAGTTCCACAGAGCAGTAGTCTGTAGGAAGAAGCTGTTCGAGTGGAACTTACTTCTCACCAATGAAATACAAAGGGAATGTGAAAGGTTAGCTACTATGTAAGTGGCATGGTGTGTCCTTGAAATAAAAGTTTGAATTGGCAGGACCAGTGAATGTAGTTTGAGCACTTTTTGTGGAAGTAGTGATTAAGCAGTGGATGAATATCTGCTTATCAAGCAGATATTCATGAGGGTATATTTTCTTACAAAACATTTATTGAAAAGCACAATATTATAGCGGGCAGAAACTCTCAGACTAGAGTAATGGTAACTTTCAGCTTAGTGTAATGTTGAGCAAATTTTAGGTCATCTCAGCTTTGTCATTTTTCACATAAAAGTTTTTTTCTTCCTCATACTGTATATATGCATTACTTACATTATTTATATTCAGACTAATTTCTGTCTGAAGTTCTGGGATGAGTAGCTATCATCATTTACATTATTTACACTCAGACTAATATCCTCATCTTTGTTGTTATTATCACAACATTTTCGCCATTGTGCTCTTTGGTCCTCTTCCAGCATTTGTTAATCTGGGCAACCTTCAGAGAATTTCAAGCTGAACACTTTATTTAAGGTAGACTTTTTTTATTCCACTGTCCACATCTATAGATGTCTTGTTTTTTTTTGTTTTTTAGTACTGCTTAGTTATTGCCCACCCTACTGTTTCTACTAAGTCTGAGTCTCTACTACCCAGTCCAGGGATTGAACTCATATACTGCTTGATAGAAGATTATATCCTATCATGTACATTCATTTCAAAATACAGTCTTGGATTTATTTAATGATTTATTTATTTAGTTTTTATTTTAATCAGTTCACTCCAAGCAAGGCAGTAATGTCACTAAGATGTAAGGGGTTTTACTGGGAGTAAGAAAGAGAAAACTTTAGTAAAGAGAAAAGACAATAAAAGTACAGGATTCAAAAAGGTAGATGATAGCGATTTCTTGCCCTACTTAACAACTGATTTAATGTTATTTTTGAGAGCAGTTGTTAGTTTTATTTTATCAGACCTACCAAACTTACTATTAAGACAGGAGTAAATAGTTGTGTCATCAACATAAATACCAAGTTGAGAACTGATGACATTGGGAAGTTTGTTATTTCACACAAATTGGGAATGTATAAATCAAGGTCAATAGCAGGACAGACTGGGCTTTCTAAATATGGGTGGCAACCAGTCTAAGGGAAGAAAAACAATTCCGAACCAACTTGAAATGGGATTGGCTACCTCTGATTAACTGCACTGGACACATCCATTGTTGCATGTGGCAAACTAATGACCCTTCTGGGACACAGAACTCATGATGTGTAATACTTTAATAGGAAATAATGCTAAAGCTAAATGTTTTTTTTAATCATTTCACAAAAAGTAAAGCAATAAATCCACTAAGATGCAAGGGATTACTGAGTGTAAGAGAATATGAGAAAAAGAAAACATTATTAAGGAAAGAGAGATCAATAAAAGAACAAGAATTAAGAAGACAGAAGGTAATGAATCACAGTGCATTTAAATTTTTGAAGATCAAAGTTGACTGGGAAGCAAGAAGCAAGATTCACAGGTGAGAAGTACGAGAGAAGAAACTGTTAGCATAGAACTTAGGGTTACATCTAGCCAACTTCAAAATGATGAGACCTTGCCACCAATATAGTACTGTGTTTACATTTGTAAAGTGTAAGGTACAAAGAGGAAAGCTCATCAAAACAATTACCATGAAAATATTTATAGGAAAATACAGTTTTTTTTAAATATCACAAAATCTTCCAAATGTTTCTTTATAAGTATCAAGATTTATAAATGCCAGAATATTGTTTAAAAGTTGCTTTCAAAATCACATAAATCAGCAGTAGACATAAATACCACCCCTAAAAGTACACAGAATTAGATGTTAATGTGGCTGGGTGGTCAGAATATTAATGTCCCAACCATGCACTTTTCAATGATATGCAAGTTGGAATTATTTCTCCAGGCCAATATCATCAAGGTTGATTTGTTAATCTGACAACTTCTTGATAATATTGGCCTGGAGAAATAATTCCAACTTGTGGCATCATTGAGAAGTACCACAAAACCATACCATAAGTTGACACAAGCATTGTGAGCGAAATTGGATAGACAAAACTGTTCCTAAACTCTAAACAGTTGTGCTTAGCAGGAAGTCACAAATTCTTACTTCATGGGTGTATAGCAGCTTTTTAGCCTTGTTTGGCAATCTATCTAGAAATGGCATATTGATATTTTGATTTGGAAAAAATACTTGTCTCCAATACTGCTAATTAGAATTCATGGATCTTCGATAACATTAATTAGGACATGCAAATCTTTCAAATGTGGATTTGTGGATCTTTGATGATTTTTATTTTAATTTCTGGAAAGCACTCCCACTTTATGCTGTCAGTTTTCTGACATTAAAAAAACTGAAATGTTACTTATGTATATATTCATTCTTATCTGAAGAGAATTAAACCAAATTTAAGGAAAATGAGTTCTTGTTGTCAATGACATTATAATCATTAATTGCCTCAAAAATGCAAGCTGCCTAACTCCTCCTATATTTCAATTTATCTTTTTTTAATTTTCACATCCTTCATTTTTTTAAATTTTCATATCCTTCATCTATTAAATTTTTATATCCTTCATTTTTTATTTTCACATCCTCATATTGCAATTACTTTAAAAATGTAACGTCTTTCTTAAAGACTAAGGCTGAAAAACCTATTCAACCAATAAAAAAATTACATTCACTAATACAAAAAAAATTAGTTTCATTTATAAAGAGTCTTTATTCACATTCTTGTTTTATTAAGATAATTTTTCTGATTGATTATCAAGCTCTTTTTAAGTCATTGTTGTAATAATCATGTTGCGATGGGAGAGTGGCAAAACCTCAATATAAAAATTATTTGCATCCAATATATAGAACTGGAGAAATCCAAGCAAAATTAAAATTTTAACAACATCAAAGCTTTTAAATTATTGTAAAACATTTTCAAATTTGTGTTTTTTTTTTTAAGTGATATCTTGAACAGTACTAAACTTACAAATGAGCTGGCTAAATGTAATTGTAAATTCTATATTAACTGTTTCTTTTCTCACACTTCACATGCATGGAACTCCCTTCTGGCTCCATGCTTTCCAGCCAAATTTACTCTGCAAAAATTTAAATGTCATGTCAATCGCTATCTACTGTCTTCCTGATTACTCTCATCTTTCTTCACCTGTTATTAATGTTTCTGTTCCTAATTCTTCATCACACCCTGTAAGCCCTTGGCTTTACTGCCTTGCATGGAGTTATACTGAATAAAAAAAAAAAAATTTATTGGGGGGTTATTCTGGATCTGTAAGCAACCTCCTACAATCCCAAATATGTTTTGGCTTAATTTACCCACAAGGCAATTAACGAAAAAACAAATCCATCATTGTAGTAATATTCAAAATTCAATAGTTGGCATATTTTTTTAATCATTTCACCCTAAGTAAGGCAATAAAGCCACAAAGATGCAAGAGAATATCAGGAAAAACTACTATTAAAGAGAAAGGATAATAAAAGAATAAGAATTAAAAAGACAGAAGATAACAAACTTTGATCTTCAAAACTTTAAATGCAATGTTAATTGAACTGGAAAGCAAGAAGCTGGAAGAGAGTTCCACAAGCAAGAAGTATGATAAAAGAAACTGTTAGCATAGAACTTTACGATTACATCTAAGCATTTCAGCTGTAAAATGATGGGACCTCTCTGCCAATCCAGTACTGCACTTAAATTCATAAAGTTTAGGTACCATAGCGGAAAGTTCATCAGAACAATTACCATGAAGTGCAGGGAAGCTACATTACAGTATTGGGAAAGGAACTGAAGTCAAGATACCTAGTCAAAATCAATAAAGAGGGATGTGAAAAAGCTACAATTAAAAGGATATATATATATATATATATATATATATATATATACACACACACACATGCAGGATGTATCAAAATTACTTTTACAAACTTTGGGGGCAGGTTCCTCACACCAAAATAAGGACAAAAGTCCATATAAGCATAAGTCCCCAAATCGTTCATTTTGGAGTTATTAAGTTTAAAGAAAGTTTATGGTAGATGATGCTATGATGCCATGTAGACTAAGATTACATTTGTCATTCGTGTACACTTATGGCTAGTCTGTCTTCAATGTTTAATGTGTATAGTAGTGAGTTTACTGAAAAGTGTTCCATTTAACAATGACAGGATATTCATATCATAAGCAGGCAGATATGATTTTTTACATACAGCTGCATAAATGGTAATGGACATGAAGATGAACAGCTGTATTAGATTGCGTTTCCAGATACTTACAAAACTTGAACAGGATTGAAAGTTGCCAATGCAGACTGTTGTAAAACTATTTAAGTCTGCAAAATGTAAGAAAAATAATTCTCAGGAAGATAATTTAAAATGTAAAGTACTTCCTTGATTATCCATACCTTGATTATCCAGACATGAAATGAATAGAAAAATTAAAACCATCCTAACATTTTCAATTATCCAAACTAACCCATTCTAATATTTCATCTTACACAATCATTTTGAGAATTTAGAAAATCATACTTAATGTTTGACAAAAACATTAATAAAACCAGTTCAATTAATTCTGATGGCATGGATATTCTTACATTCTTAAAGAAAATTGATATGCTCAAAATCATTGAAAGGAGAGGCTTTATGTGGGACCAGATATCATCAGAAATGATTCTTAAGTGGTGAAGAAAATTACTAGAATGGCTCAACTGATAAAGCTGTAGTTTTGATTGTTGTGATGACAGAAGATTTTATTTAAGCAATTTGCAGCATTAAACATCAATGTAAATGAAGCAGAAATAAGTGACTGGTTCAATGCTGATTGCCCAGGGTTATGAACACCAAGTGACCAGGTTATTGTTGAGGAATTGGAGAAGGATGCCAATGATAATGTTGAAGTTCAGTGGTATCACTCCCAGATTTCAAACACTGAAGCAATGACTAAATTTGACAAATGTTTAAATTGGTTGGGTTTTTATCCAGAAGCTACACTTACAAATACATCTCCTTTAATTGAGTTTGAGGATTTTGCAGTGGAAAAACATGCGGCCAGCTGGAAACAGACAAAATTTGACAAATATTTTCATAAAAGATAAACTAGACAAAATCTTGAAGCATTTTGAAAATGTTATTTAATGACTTTTTCCTTCATTCTTTTTCCATAATTTAGATATTCAATTCAATGAAATTTGGAATCATCTGAACATAGGATGTTTTGGTGGGTACTAAATTCATTTTTGGCACAGTCTAAAGAAGTTAAATGCAAAATTTAAGCTTTTTTTGGGAACTTTGGCTCTTCACTGTAGATCAGGGTTTCTAAATCTAAACCTCTATTTTTCTTTATTTAGAAATATGAAAATTTTGATTTAATTTTCTTTCTGAGGTACAAATAATGTTTCATACAGTTCCATAACAGATCTGAAAATCATTCAAAAACCATGAATGTCCACTTGACTCTAATGTGCAAACCCATGATGTGGACCTTTATTTCTGTTTTTTTAGTTTGTTTTTTTTTTGTACTGAATCTATTTTTAACACAGAAAATATACTCAAAAGAAGTGTAAACAGGTTATATGCAAAATATAAGCATTTTTTTTTTTTCAGGAACTTTGGCTTTCACTGTAAATCATGATTTCTAGAACTAAACACCTATTTTTTAAATAGAAATGTGAAAGTTTTGTTTTAAAACAGTTCCATAATTCAAGGCTCTCAAAAACCGCAAATGTCTGCTTGGCTCTATTGTGCAATCCTGCTGTGGATTAGATCTCTTCAGAAAAAATAAGGAGACTTTACCAAAAAGGAAGGGGAAACAGAAGTATTTCAAATCCAAATCCAGGGTCTTCTCACTCCTGCTTGATGGACCCCTCCCTGATTGACCATGTCTTTAGAGGTGTAGCTCTACTCATCACACTTGACCAATTGTGAGTTTGTGAGGTTATTTAACCTATAGTGGGGATGGATGGCTGTTGACTGAGAAATTCATCCAACTGTAAACAGCTCTTGCTTATTTCTGCTGCTGGGGTTCTACTTACCCTCTTCACTAGACCGGGGTCTGGTGGTGGAGCTGGTTTAGTTGGCAACATCTAAACTGACTTGAAATCAGAATTGATCTTCTCCTAGACTGTTTGCCACCCAAGGCTAAAGAACCAAGTCTGTCCTGCTATTTACCTATAGCTGAAGGTGGGGACAGGAAGAGATGGATTCATAACTTTCCCAAGAGTATTTGCATGTCAGTGAATGTAACAAACTGGAATTCAAACTCGGCTTTCTGATTCTTCAATCCAAACCACTATCCATTACTCCGTCATGCCTCCATTTCCATTGAGATGTTAGTGTAGTGAACGAGATAATCAAGTACCCCGGAAAAAGTTCGTGTTTTGAATGCGATCTGCGGGGAGGGATTGCCAAAAAGTAGTTAGCAAAACTCTTATAGCGACTTACCTCGTCAACCCAAGCAACAGTGGCGTCAGCGTGTATTCTGTGACAAAAAAAAACAAGTCCATCGTATAATTCGCTATAAGAGTATATTAATATACAAATTAGTGGACATCCTATCAGCTGTCAAACGAATGGAAAAAATAGGTTCTGCCGATAAAAGCAGTTGGTGTTTTCAACTCGGGGAAGGAAAATTCGGGCATTTTTGGCTTACGGTGTTCATGAGTTATTTTCCTGACGTTACTGCATTTTTTTCTTTCTTTGTGTTGTGAAAGCCACAAATTTGCTTTGAGAACGCTTACTCTTCAGTTAGTTACACTCAATATGTAAGTTACACTCAAGCTGCTG
Source organism: Acanthosepion pharaonis (assembly GCA_903632075.3). Lineage (NCBI taxonomy): Eukaryota > Metazoa > Mollusca > Cephalopoda > Sepiida > Sepiidae > Acanthosepion > Acanthosepion pharaonis. The sequence goes on from CAHIKZ030002454.1 coordinate 204,381, forward strand.
ATTTGTTAACTGTTATCTTCCCCACGTATCCTCATAAAATGTGACGCTTACTCTGTAACCCTCTACCTTGAGTGGTTCATGTGCCTTGTAAAGAGTGAACATCAATGTAAAATGTTAATTCTAAAACATCATTCTTTAAATTCTCAACAATTATTTCCAAGAGAGGTGTGATTTTGGATCAACATTAACCCGTATCATGCCAACGTTTCACTTGTAAAGAAATCTGATTTAGTAAATTTGTTATTGAAAAATATTATCTCTGCAATAATTTAACCAAATCATGGCCTGAAACAGTGGAATGGTTTTCAAAAACACAGGCAGACATAATAAGAAGTATTTTCAATGAGCAGATCTTTTAGTTGAGAGGGCACAACAATTTACAGGGAGAATGTTATTGAAACATGGCAGAAGACCAACGCCTAACAGTTAACTGAACGATCACTAGTTATGAACTGGGAGATCCAGGTATAAAGGTGCTTAAAGCTGGGAGTCACTATGGCAGTGCTAAGAGAGTTGACAGGTCTGCAACAATCAATGGAAAAATGTTTACACAAACTGACACCATGTAACTCCATTTCCTGAGAGAGGAAGAAGAGTAGCTAGAGATCAAAAGACTCCTCAACAACTGAAATAACATGCCAGTTTCCCTAAGTCAATATGCTTGTACTTCCTTTTCTCCTGTACCTGGTGAATAATGACATTTGCTAAAATGTATAAACTTTCTCGGTATCAGATGCCATTTCAATAAAACCATTTAATATGAAAATGTACATCAGTTTAAAGAAAATAAAACGGTAGAGTTACACAATGTTTTGTAAATTTTGTTTTTATATTACTATAGATTAAGCACTTCGGATGTCAAATATAAAAAAAAAAAACATGGGTACTTGTGGGGTATCTCTTGCCACTTTTTAAAATGTGTTTCTTGTGGGTTAACGGTCATCATCTTTTAATTTACATATTGGTGATCTTAGATGTGGTACTCAAAAAGTTTTTAAATTTTTTTTTTTTTAAACTGCTAAATGAATCTTTCGGATAATATATTTTAGACTCATCTCTATTTGTGAAAAAGTTGGAAAATCAATTTTAAAAGTGGCAACAGATAACCCAAAAATGGCACCAAAAATGTTTTCCATCAAATTTCATAAACATTAATTACAGGGGTCCAGTTTGCTATGTAAATTAATAATAAATTTATACCCTATGGAAGCCAAAACATATATGCTCATATGTGATTACTTAAAATGTAAAAAGATTTGCAAAATTTTTTTTAAATTTGTAAGATGTAGTTTTTTGTTTTTTTTTATCATATATGATAATGGAGGAATGGTAGTTTCTGGCAAGACAAATTATCTTGAACAAACTTTTCTAGCAGCAGAACTGGAAATTGATGCCAGTGCTTATTGTACAATACCACCAGTAAAATTACATATATATTTATATATATATATATATATATATATATATATATATATATATATATATATATATATATAATATAAAAAAAAAAAAGAACAGTAAGATATATAATCTGGTGTTCTTATAGATATTTTATTTTTTAAAAATAGTGCTCAATGTAAATTTACAGAGCATTAATATTATAAATTAACTGATTTAAAATATGTTTTTTTTTTACTACACAGTTCTAACCATGTTTCAAAAATGGAAGCTAAAAGCTTCAAATTTAATTTTGTAATTAAATTAAAGACATTAGTTCCATTTCATCCTCAAAAGCGGTAACTTTTTTTCAAATAACTGGGTTTTCAAATTATATATATTTATATATATATATATATATATATATATATATATATATATAGAGAGAGAGAGATATGTGTGTGTATGTATATATATATATATATATATATATAAAAGAGAAACTAAAAAATGTTTTTGGTTGTAATGTGGATATTTTTAAAAAGTATATATTATGCTTTATTTTCCATAATTTTACAACACGTTTCGGGTCTCATACTAAACGCAATCATCAGGCCTGAGGATTGCATCTAGCGTGAAACAGTTTGTTGCCTCTGAGTGTTGACTTCAATTTTCATTTTTATATACATGTGGGATAACGATATATAAATTTTTATATATCAAGAAGAATTTTGGAGGAAAGATGCATGACAAAATGGAAAGGTTTTCATGTGATGCATTTAATCCTTTAAGTCTTCACCAGACTTGATTTGGGTTTGTTTATATTGATGCAACTACACATGCATATGAATGAGAAATGTTGAGAATATTAAATTTAAAAAAAAAAAAATATTGTCAAGCCAATTCCATTTAGATATTTTTTTTATTTTGTTTTTCTTTCCATCATCTTTGTTGTTAAATTTCACACATTGTGATAATAGAAGATCTGCTAAGAATAGTGAAATGTAAGAACCTGGATACAAATTTACCGAGGATGAACTAGTAATTAAAGCACTTTTTAAACATGTGAATTATTTTCTTTTTCAATTAGAGTGGCAATTTTTTTATGCTTAAATTGTGGTCATTCTCATTACAGTGAACAACTAATGAGTTTAATGTGTTTTTTAAAATGTTCATTTTGTGTTCATATAATCTTTTATTTAAACTTCTTGAGGTTTTTCTAACATATTCTTTCTGGCAATCCTTAGAGGTGATAGAGTAAATTACTCCTTCCAAAATAGAAAAGCAGCCCCTCCAGACAAACCCAAAGAATCAATAAAATATTGTTCTAGCCACTATCACAACTATACAGCTACAATTGAAAAGAATTTATCTAAACTCAACATAAAATTTGTTATAACTACACCTAAAATGATAAAAGACTTAATCAATACAAAACAAGCCAAAACATTACTCTATTTTTTATGTGATTAGATGTTAAATTTTAACATCATTAAATGTCCAGCCATTGGAATTTACAATGTTTAATCACCTCTACCCATCAACTTTTATTGTACCTTAAATCTACTGTCATTTTTTGATGGTTCAGGTAAAGTAGTTTAAAATAAACACAACAGGCTTACATAAAATGTTATTGCTAAATAAGCAACTTTATGAAAAAATATTCACTGAGTCACCCTACCAACTAAAGTTAATTTTTCTCAAAAGACAAAAAGATAAACAAAAAATAAAAAAAGTCTTTCTTCAAATTATTCAAATAATTGATTGATTTTATGAATTTAATCATCAATGCAATAGTGTATTTGAACTTACATTATTTTGAATTTTTTTCAAGATACTAAGCTGTTAAGATTTTTTCAAAAATGTTAAGTCAAATTCAGAAAGTAAAGTTAGATAGGTGTGTTTGATCTTCATTTGGAGCTTTTTGTGGCCCTTTGCTGTAATAATCAATTAAAAAAAGGCATAGATAATTTCTGTGCTATGAATAATAAACCAAAAAAAAAAAAAAAAAACCATCAGGAGATACATTTCTTAAAATATGTGATGTAAAGAAGTCATGTGATCAGTGTTGATGGCTTCATCATGACATTTAAAGCAGAGGACGTAGGAAGATGAATAAGTGGGAGGAGAGTAGTAGATTAGATGAGGAGAGAGAGAGGAAGATGATGAGAGAAGTATTAAGAGCAGGAGGAGGAGGAGGAGGAAGAAATATGGAATTAATTAAATGCGGAGGTGGGGAAAAAGAGGGAGAGAAAAGATACATGAGGAGGACGTAAAAAGAGGAGGAGGAGTAGAGAAAGAAGAAGGATAAGTAGGTATTTAGAGGAAGAAGTAATAGGCGGGACAATGATGACTGGAGTTAACAAACAGGTTGTCCACATTTCTATGTATGGAAATTAAACTGGCAGAAATGAAAACATATTGTTTGTATGAATTGGGGCAATAGATGAATAAATAATCAAATGAGAGAAATAAAAATGAAAATCTTGGAAACTGAAATAACATACATTATCTTAGACTTTTATAGAAGAAAATTAAACCTAAAATTATCTAAATATGACAAACATGACAAATTTTAAATAATTAATTAAAATAATTATATTAATGTCGCTATTGTGTCATGTGTTGTACTATTTGAAATAAATAAAACATTTAAAATTTTAATGATTAATTCTTTATATTTATGAATATCATTAAATCAATTTTTTTAATAATTTTTTACTATTTTTTTTTTTCATATAATAAAATAATGATAAAAAATTTTTTAAAAATACATTATTTGTCCAATTTAAAAAAAAAAATTAATTTTTAGGGTTCTAATTATATAGTACAAAGTTATGTCTACTATTTTAAAACAATTTGTTAGTTTTCAGTGGTATTATCAGGTTGCCTGGGGTGAAAAAGAATACATCTTTGAGTATTTGAGAAAAAATAGACTGTAGGAACACTATGCTGTGTCAAACTTACATGTAGGAGAGGCCTTTCTGTCTGTTTTGAAAATAAATATTTGAAATAACTAGCTTTTTCCTAAGTTCAAACACTAATTGTTGCCTATGAAAAAATAACAACTATCTCAGCCATAATGCATACCAAACAGGAGAGGGAATTTTAGAATAATGTTAATATTCTCTAGTCATTATCTTCTATGTGCCATGTCTCTTTCAGTATGCCTATGAGTGTTAAATTCACCAAGCCCTCTTTCCTCATTATGTGCCTTAGAATTTTCAAATGTCTCTTTCTAATTCAAAATTTAAACGCCCTTTTTGTTTGTAACAAAGATTGAAAATACCATGGACCGAACATGAGAGCAACAGTGAAATTTTCAGAAAAAAATGGAAACAAAACGGCTACATACTTAACATCTGGAAGTGAGAGTTGAAATTTCTAGGGTATATAATGAGAAAAGATGGCTTGAAAAACTTGATACTCACAGGACAGATGGAAGGCAAGAGGGATGGAGGAAAACAATGCATAACCTACTTAAAGAGGTTGAGTAAATGGATGGCAGAGCAAGGTTTAGGAGAGATAACAAAAAGGCAAAATTTATTAAGATCTACAAAGGACAGGAAATTGTGGAGAGCTATGATTGCCTATATCCTGAAGAGATTCGCCGAATTCCCGTCATTTATAAAAGATTTGTATATCATATATATATATATTATATATATATATATATATATATATATATATATATATATGTGTGTGTGTGTGTGTGTGTGTGTGTGTGTGAGAGATAACAATACGTAAATTTTTATATATAAAGAACAATATTAGAGGAAAAAATGTACAACAAAGTGAAAAAAAAAGAAAGATAAAAATGGTCCTTTAGAACTTCATAGGACTAAATTTGTAATAAATTTAGTTCAATGATGACATCAAGAATGAATTGCATCACACAAAAACTTTTTTTCCTACTTTGTCATATATGAATGAGGAATATTTAGGCAGCAAGTATTTATCCAAACAAGTTTGATTAAAATAAATCAACAAAGTCTGTTTAAACAAAAAAATAAAACATAAACCTTGTCAGTTCTTTTAATGAAACTTATATATATATATATATATTTTTTTTTTTTAACATACAACGTGTGTTAGCACGTGCGATACCCTGACTTCATCAGCCCATCGACCAGGGGTGATCGTCAGTTTTTTTAATGAAACTTATATTATATATATATATATATATATATATATATATATATATATATAGATATTATTAAAAAAAAAGATTACTTAACTTTTAAATATAAATTTTATCCTGACTTTGTAGTTTCTTGATAAAATTTCCAGTCTTAAGGGGTTCTGGTTTTAAAAGATATTCACAATTTCTTACTAATGACTATAACAGTCAAAAATTAAAAACATGAGCTTTGGACAGTTTGTACATAATCCTGATTTGAAACTTGAAAAAATACAATGGAAAAATTAAATGAACAGAATGGTCAGCTGAATTTAACAAAAAACTTGTTTAAATTAATTATTGCTGTTAAAAATATATATATATATATATATATATATATATATATATATATATATATATATAATTTAGGCAGCAAAAATTATATATATATATATATATATATATATATATATATATATATGATACAACTACAAATAAAATTTGTCACTTTTTGATTGATGCTATGAATATTTGATAAGGTTAATTTAGTCTGGATAAAATTATAGTATATTCAATGAGAGTATTGGTAAATACATATGCTAATTTTACATCTTCCAGTTTAGTCTACTATTCAAAATTTATTTTCTCTAATATAAAACTAATCTATGTATAAATTAAATGATAAAAGCCAAAGATAGATATTATTCACTTTTTAAATTTGTTTTGATTCTAAACATTTTCATATTTCTTTTTCTCATAATTCCTCTTGCTATGTTTTTTTTCAACAACATACAATCACACACACATACGTATAGTGTGTGATAATGGTAATATTAGATATGTTCTTATAAGAAAAACTAGCATTCATTGACCGAGTACTATCAGTTGAAAGTTATAAAATCTTTCTCTGAAAAAAAATTTTCCACAAAAATAAGTTTCTCAGGACCATTAACTTCAAGGCCTAAAGATTGTGTTCAAGCATGAAACAGACTGTTGTCACTTGGTTTTGATCTCAGTGTCCACTTTTATATTTACGTACACTATCTCTGATATTGAGCATTTTTACCCATGAATGTAGCATACCTTAAAACTATATTCTTATTATATATATAATGACCAGAATAATATAAGAATATATATATATATATATATATATATTTAAAAGTTCACAGTACTTATCTAAACTGACTAAAAGTTCTATGATGTTAATGTTAAGATTAATTGTATTATATATATATATATATATATATATATATATATATATATATATATATACAGGTGCAACACTTTGATCTGGGATAGTGAACAAATACTACACTGATTCTAGGTAGAATTCTTGATTCATATATACATAATCGTATCATTTTTTTTACATTAATATAATCACAGTAAAAATGTTTCTTTTAAAAATTAAAAAAGAAAAAAATAATTGCAAAAACATGTAGCGAATTGTAAAAAGAAAACTGACTTTCTCACAGATTGTGATCACTCTTTTTACAATTTCATAAATTCAACTTGTAAAATCTAAACCATATTCTAAGTGTAAATGTATGTGGTCAAATCTAGTTAGTAACCATCCAATTAAACATTCTTCAACATTACATCCATAAGCCACACAACTTGATTAAAATCAGTCCTCTTAGCAAGCCTAGACATCGATGTACAAATCTAAATGAAGGTTTTGTTTTTTTCTTTTTATATATAAATGGCCTGATGATTCTGGGTGTTGACAACAATGTCCACTTTTATAATTACATACACTTTATTCCTGATATTGAACACTTTAACCTATTAATATAGCATACCTTAAAATATATATATATATATATATATATATATATATATATATATATATATAATATAAAATATTAAACACTAATATTCCATGGTAAATAATTTATTCCATTGGAATCGTAAATACGATCCAATTCCATCGCAATTGGATCGTATTTACGATTCCAATGGAATAAATTATGACCATGGAATATTAGTGTTTAAGCCCTTTTATTATATCCTTACTCTATCCTAGACATTGAGTTCTACCTGGATTCTTCCTCTTGGAAATTTTTTTTCTAAAAATATACATGTATGGGTATTTATATATTTTCCATATGTATGTATATTTTCCACTAATATTATATATATATATATATATATATATATATATATATATGTGTGTGTGTGTGTGTGTGTATATGTATATAGTGCCTATAATTTTGACAAGAGTCACTGTCTTTTCAAATGTTGTCTGGATTGTACAACTGAAAAAAAAAAAAATAATGAATCCATCACACTTGACAGCATTTTAAATAAAGGATATATATATATATATATATATTAAAAAGAAGAGAGAAACCACAAACGTTTTTACTTGTAATATGGATTTTAAAAAAAAAATATATTTTGCTTTATTTTCCATAATTATGGCAAAATTAAGGAAAATGAAGAATATTATATTTTTTAACAAAAATCCACATTACAACCAGAAACGTTTGTGGTTCCTCTCTTCTTTTTAATATACACACTTTTCTCTCGTTGGAACTACTATAACCTCTTTTCCCTCCCCTATATATATATATATATATATATATATATATATATATATATATAGATAGATAGATATAAGTTCTCACACTTAACATATTGATACAATATTTCTTGTATAAATGTCTTATTTCTTAGTGTAGATATTCAGTTACTGTAATGCACATTTTGATAAAAGTATACAGCAGAATTTCAGTCTTTTTTTAAATATTACTACTTTTATATTTTATACTAAAAATCCGAATTAAAACAATTTTTACAGTTTATACTAAAATAAAATAAAACTATTTTATGCTTAAAATATTTTTAGATTTTATACTAAAATAAACTAAAAATTGTTTTTAGACTAAAATAAACAAAGATTGTTATTTTTGCTGCACCCTGTATTTGGCAAACGTTGAATACTCCAGAAGTCATTATAGTACAAGTACAATTGTATTGATAAATGAGAAGAAGTGAAATATTTTAAAGAATGGGAGGTTTAAGCAAGGAATATGAGTATCACAACACTGATAAGTATGAAATTACCACAAATATGTCTTAAAATATAAAATTTAATATCCTTTCAATGATCAATCATTTTATTAATTGTGATTAAGAAATTATGATCATAAAATTATTATCAAAAAAATATTTATACTTAAGATATTGTACAATTTTATGAATATAAGACTGACTGCAATTTGATTGCATCAATGTTTATTCTTATTTTTAGTACTGATTATTAAACATTTACTTATTGATTTTGATAAGGTAAAATGTTGCTTAATCAGATAGAACAGTGTTTTCCAACTAGTGTTAGCTGGAACAAAAGAGTTTCACAAAAGGTCAATAGTGGTTCTGCAAGAAACAATGATGAATAGGCATTTTTTACTAATTTTTGTTTAATTTTATTTTAGTAATTTTACTATGAATGTATAGCTTATTGTTGGAAAATCCTTGGTTATTATAATAAAAGCTTCAACCTCTTATATTATTTAAAATTACAAAAATCATAGGGTATGTATTTAGCAATGTCTATATGGTGTCAGTGTCAAACTGCCTTCACTGGTTAGTGGACAGTCTTGAGTACAAGATGAGTGGTCATATATTATATTTATAGCTATGATAAAAAAAGAGATAGATATTAATAGTAGCTCATAATAATTTTTATGCAGGGGTTCCCAGTGTGAAAATGCCTTCAGTTGTTAGTTAACAGTGGTCATAGTTTATATTTCTATGATAAAAAGAGATAATAGATTTAGCTCATAATAATTTTGACATCCAGGATTTCCCACTTGAGTATCTATATATTATGCTTGCCACTGGAACTATGATAAAAAATATAAAAGAAGTAGATATTAATAATGGTATATAATAATTTTTAAGTAAGGGTTTTACAAGGGTAAAAAGGTTGAGAAACACTAGGATAGAATGTATCAAATGTGTTATGTATTTAGAAATCAAGGGAATTCTTTTCCTTATCTTTTGCTATGAGTGATTAGAAATAATTATGTGAGGTTTAAAGAAAAGAACTGAGGCTATTTTAAATTTCAGTTGCAACAACCCTGAGTTTAAATTTAAAAAAAAAAAAATTATCAGAATTTACTTTGAATACAGCATGACTAATGTTTTTGTAAAAATTGCTGTGCAGTGGAATTAGACCATAAGTAAAACTAAGTAAGCTCTGAAAGAGCCTCAGAAAATAAAATGTGCACTTTGGTAGGTACTTATTTTGTAACATAGAAGAAACATACATGCAAGATGTTTTAACAGATAATTAAACTTCCATTAATACTGTGTGGCATTTTTGTTACATTATTACCATGGGGTTCTCAAACACCACTTTTAAAATATTAGAGATATCATTTAGTTCTTAATTTTCTTGTTATATATTTGTCTTTAGTGTTCTTTTTGTTTTTTGATAGGAAAAACAAAAGATTTTATTTTGAAAAGTTAAATAAAAAAAAATGAATTTATAATTTTCAAACAACAAATATGCAAAAATATATTTTATTTTACAAAACAAAAAAATCTGCTTGAAATTCACACAAATATTTTGACTAAACACCAGAAACTACTTGTAGTTACTTGACAGAGGAATTCAAAAAGCTACTTGACTAATGTAAAACTTGGCACTTGCTAAATATAAAAGAAAAACATTTTGTGAGTTGTTCAAACATCCCATAGTACTCAAAGAAGATTATTAAAAACTATTCCTTGTTATAGTTATATGAGTATAATTTTTAAAATTGCTTTTATGTTTAATAATACAAGCAAATACTAGCAATTTCTTTTTTTCTGAAATACCACATTTTAAAATCCCTTAAATACCATTATTATTATTTTATAATTACTGTGTAAAGTTTAAAGAAAATAAAACCATATTGCTCCAGTAAGTACCTGACAACTCCCACTATCCTTTACCTTTACAGGAGACAGATAAGGATGAAAATGGAGTACTGCTGCAATATATGGGCAGGAGCTGCACAGTCTTCACTTTTCAGTCTTGATAAAGTCCAAAAGCATCCTTGTGGGTGACAAAATATTTTCCACTCTACAATCTCTTTCTAGATGAAAGATGAAAAATTGCAGGCCACTCACTGCTCTATTGCTTTTTCCATAGAAAGTGTTTGAACGAACTATATTCCTTAGTTCCACCAGTTCTAACCATGAAAGCTAAGACCCGCCATGCCCTGCACATTGTAGTAAACCACCCTCATTCCCTTTGTATTCCATAGGTGAGATGTAACTTCCACTTGAGCAGTTGCTCTGTGGAACCAACTCCCAAGAAGATGCTTCCCCAATCCCTACACTCTTAAAATGTTCATGTTTAAGGTTAACCATTATCTTAGCTCACATATCCGCATAAAATATGTAACCCTCTAATTTGAGTAGCTCCCAGGTCTTGTATATAGTGACCATCATTGTAAATAAAAAAAAATTAAACTTTGATGATGTTACTTTATAAGAAGATCATTTTTTCTGCATCCATGAATACAACATATTTTAATGTTTTGTTTAATATTGCAGAAGAGAGATTTTGTCATCATGTTTTTCATCTTTATTAAGTAAAATAAAAAGACAATTTATTTTCAGCATTAACTGAAATTAATATATTTACCATTTTAATCAAACAATATTTCTGGTAATGTTGTAAGATTCAAATTATTTTTACACTTACACTAAATCTGATATTGTTTTTATCTTTATAAAAACAGAAATTTTAAAATACATTTCCATTATTATGAATATGAGTATTTTTGTTTATTTATTAGCTTTATGGCACTTTTAAAGGACTAATTATATTCTCAGAGATCTTTATGGTGGCTCTTTTTTAATACTACGAACTAGCAGTAGCTTGCTAACCTTTGCTAAAAGTTCGACGGACAAGAAAACATGCTCAAAACACTCGAATGTATGAAATATTAACATTTTGGAAGCTCATACAGACTCTAATGATCAAAGATACTGTATATATTAATATATAAGCTGAATTCAAGCAATCTCGTTTTTTTTTTGCATAAATTTTAACACCTCCATAAAATTTACCTGCGTATAGTACAACTGGTCACCAAAAATGTATGATTTTAACATCTTCAAAAAAATTACCTGTGTATAGTGTAACCTCTTATTTTTGGCATAAGAAACCAATCATAAAAACTTGCACGATACTCAAGTATATATATGGTACTACCTAGTTGACTGCATTATTTAATATTTTTAAATATTAAATAATGTAATCAACTAGGTAGTAATAACAGTGAAAAATGTAAATTTTCTGTAAAGTTTTGGGTACAGCTGGGTCATAATGCTGTTCTCTACATTTCTAAATAATTTCATTTTTTTGTTTATTTACCATGCAGAGATATATCAAGAAGCACTTGAAAATTGGCAAAGTAAATCAAACATAGCTGCAAAAAAACAGTGTGCTAAAAGGACGTTTTTTTCCTTGACACTGCAATTACTGTATACTCACTTGGTAATATTTATTGTTTTAAAAAGTTATTTTAGAAATAAATAAATTATAAGTAAATAAATAAATAAGAGTGAAATCAAAAACATAAAACTAAATTCCTTAAAATATCCTAATTGTTAAAAAAAAATAAAAAGCATAGCTCATTTAATTAATCCTAAAAAACTTCTCTCAAATGCCCATGTTAATTTTTTTTTTAAGTATCCCCAGTTCATTTTTTAAAGTGTTTACTGATCATTTTTAAAAACAGTGTCTCCTGTTCAATTTTTGTTTTTACACATGTGCCCTGTTCATTTTTTTAATGCATCTCCAATTCATTTTTTTAATGCATCTCCAATTCATTTTTTTAACTGTCCACTGTTTATGATTGTAAACAATGTCCCCCTGTTCCTGATTTTAAAGTGTTCCCTGATTATTTTTGAACAGTGTTTCCTGTTTATTGTTTTTTTTTATAAGTACCTCTTGTTTATTCTTTTTTATAACAGTGTCCCCAGTTCATTTTCTTAAAAAATATGCCTGTTAATTTTAAGAAATGAAAATACCATTCACTTATTAATTTTAGAGGTCAACTGTAAAATGACAGACATTTCTGTCATTAATTTTTTTTTATCATTTCACCCCAAGCAAGGCAATAAAGCTACTAGGATGTAAAGGGTTATTGAGTGTTACATAATATGAGAAAAATTAATATTTAAGAAAATAAAAGAATAAGATTTAAGAAGACAGAAGATAACGATTGACATAGCATTTAAATTTTTGAAGATCAAAGTTGCCTGGGAAGCAAGAAGCCAGAAGAGAGTTCTACAAGAAGTGCAAGAAAAGAAACTGTTAGTATAGAACTTATGGTTACATCTAGCCATTTCAACTGTAAAGTGATGTGGCCTTGCTGTCACTCTATTACTGCGCTTAAATTCATAAAGTCTAGGTACCATAGTGAAAAGTTACTCAGAACAATTACCATGAAAGTATTTATAGAAAAGGAAAGTTATGTTACGGCAGTGGGAAAGGGACTGAAGCTGAGATGCCATGTTAGGACCAATAACATTGCAGATTCTTCTTTAGATTTTATCAAGAATCTTTAAATATATAGCAGAAGCACCAGACCAGCAATATTCAATGTCAATATTCAGTCTTTTGCAACGCATATTTAATAGGTAGAAAAGCTTTTTTTTTTTTTTTTAAACTACACAGTTTAATGTACATTATAAATAAATATAATTACAAAATGTTAACAAGATAAAATAATATAAAATTAAAAATTACTTATGTGTAATTAAAAATAATGATTTTATAATTTTATTCTCTTTTGGTTCATTGTAGTAGTAAATCTATTTAAAACAAACAGGTTTTTGATTCTATTATAAAATAATTTCCAAACACTGTAACAAAAAATTTTATTCCATTTATTTCTAAATAATTACCAGAAATAAAAAAAAAATATAGATATCTCTATCTATAAAAGGCAGGATGTGTGTGTGTGTGTGTGCGTGTGTGTAACGAATGCACGGCCGCAATTTTCAACGGATTTGCACCAAAATTTACATGCACATGCTCCAAGTTAGCGGGAAGGCCAAGACCAACTTTGCATTTCCCAACTCCCATCGATAGTGGAAATAATCAATTTTTTCATGCTTCTATGGCAGTTTTCATGTAGTTTGCGGCCATTTTGTACTGGCCAGAGTGAGAGCCTACAGCTGGCTGCCACGAATAGGCAGGAAGATTCTATTGGCCAGCGTGAGAGCCAACAGCTGACTGACATGAATGTTAACTAGCATGCTAGCTGCATTTGTCACAAGTGGGAAAAATTTAAATCTGCATGGCACTTTACTCCAATTGGCTCATTCGCTTGCTTAAACTCAACGTTGATTCTGATTCCGCAGAACTGGGTTGGGTGTGAAAAAGTATTTCTGTTAACATTCTTTTTTCATTCGTTTTTTTCGGTTATGAGTCCTTTTGTAAAGCTGATCATTTTGTGTTCATTTTGTTTAGTTCTTTTTTCGTAACAGATTTAGAAAAAATTTGCAGTGTGAGATAGGGAAGAAGTAAGGCATGTAGCAACATCAGCATGGCAAAAGGCACTCCTTTAAAGGCAAGGAAGGGCAAAAATATTTTAAGTCAAGTGATAGTGATTGCTGTATGAGTCGTACGATTTTTGAATCAAGCACGGGCAACGCTGGGGCATGCTTCTAGTTTGTTATAAAATCATACAATATTCAAGAATGGGGACTGTTTTATACTAATTTATAATTAGCATTGTTTCTTCTCTTAGATGAATTCACCAGAGGCAGGTATTAAGAACTTTTTAGCTATCAGTCTTATGCAAAGGATTATGAAGCAAAAGTATTAAAAGTAGTGAAATTAACAACCAAAGGAAAGTGCAAAATTTATTATCTGTTTGACGTGAGTATTAATTTATTTACTATTTAGTAGTAGAGAAATCGGCGTTGCCGGGGATGTAACAGTAAGAGATAGATCTGTTATCGACCATCATAAAGACTGAAAATAAAATTGAAAAGATTATTGTTTAAGGTTGACGGACACGCATGTCTTAATTATTTTTTTTTTTTTTTTTTTTTTTTTAAAATTAAACCCAAACTCAAAAAAAAACATTGTTTTCAAACGTTATGAATCTACCGATTGAATAGAATTTTATTATAAACAATTGTCTTGTAAATGGGATTTTTAAAGCATTCTGAATGTAAAAAATGAAAAAAAAAAGTGTGCAAGACAATAAGAAACACTACCTGCCAAAAAAAAAAAAAAAAGTTTTGTTGAAATAGGTTGAAAAATGTAGGAAATCCGATCCCATATATAAACGAACACACACACAAACAAACAACCTGGGTTTTATAATAAGTATTTTTTGATATGAGTTGTATTATAAATCATTCTCGTGATACCTCTTAATTGTGTTTTCAAATTGATTTCGTGCAAAAACAATTGTTTTCCAATTTTGGGCGCTGTCAGAACCACGCAAGGTAATTTTACGTAGTCCTGTGAAGTTTTTGTTGAAATCGGTTGAAAAATGTAGGAAATCCGATCCAATATATAAACGTAACACACACACACACACACACACAACCTGGGTTTTTATAATAAGTATGATTCTGCATTACTTTATAAAATATTTTTAACATTTCAAACAAAAGAATAAATTTAACTAGTTATTTGGTTGGATTGATGTGAGTTTTGACCTTGATGCAAAACGCTAAAATGATCATAATTAAAAGTGAAACCCCAAATTTTCAAAAACATATCAATCCAATCCATAATAAATAAAGAAATTCTCTGAAATGAAGTACTTTCAAAAATATGAAGTTTTATATATAAATATATATATATATATATATATATATAAATATAGGAATATATAGATAAATAGATAGATAGATTTATATACAAACACATTTTAAACATATATTTAACTAAAAAAAATATATTTTTTCATGGAAACTGCCTTTAAAAACTTCAGAATATGAAATTCAATTTTTTAGCTTGTCATGAAACCATGTTAATAAAGTAAAATTCAAACTCACTATTAACAAGTCAATAAATTCAAAGATTCATATAAAAAATGTTTCTTAATCAGAAAATCATTTTAAAGTGCAAGAAAATTGAAAAATTAATAAAATAGGTTAAAATAAATAAACTTGGTAGGGTGGGGATTTTTTTTAAAAAATAAATATCCCTTACTCCATTCTTCTAAATTTACTACTTTTAAAAAAACTCCAATTATGGATTTGCTTCAATCAATCACTACAAATTTAAAATTTTCAAACCTGGGGATCAGTTGTTATCTATCCTCCAATCTTTGTAAATAATGTTCCTCCTCTTATTTTTCATTAAACACAAATCAATATCTAACCTTTTACAGAAGTGGCTCTAGGGCCTTGCATAAATTTTAATTTTAAGATTTTTATAAAAAAAAAAAACAGTATGCATAAAAAGCATTCTAATGACAACAAATAAAATTATTCAAAATAAGTACAAAAGACAAATAAATATAGTGTGGTCTCAGTTATTCAGAGTATAAGTGGAAGTTGGAAGTCAATGCTTTTAAACAATGGAGTAATATTTACCAAATGAAGTAAAAGATTTGTATTCCTGGTATGAGTGAAAAAAAATTATTCTTTTTCCTGTTTTTAAATTTTTACACATACTGTTAAATATACCATATGTGATACACGCTTAGGCAATATTTTGATATATGACTGACGAGGCAGATTTTTTTCCTGCAGTATGTTGTCATTTCTTTCTGCAGTAGACCACTTGCCATCCAAGGCTACAGAATCCAGTCTATCCTGCTATTTAACCATAGATGAGGTGAGAAGAAGAGGATTCATACCTTTCCCAAGGTTATAAGCATGTAAGTGAATGTAGTGGATTCAAATGGAATTTGAACTTGGTTCTCCAATTGCTCAATCTGAGCCACTATCCATTGCTTCACCATATCTCTCTCTATCTATCCCTCTCTCTAAATTCTAAGTACAAATTTTAAATAAATAGCATATTATTGTCAACCTTTTTCGCTGCATAATTATTGTAACGACAGTGATGGATAATCCAGTCGCCAATTTTGACTTTACTGCATAAATGTCACAGACTTCCAGTTCATATTTAAACAAATGTTGATTGAAAAAGATATTAAAAAAAATCTCTTTATTTTTTTTTAAAACTTGAAATCAATTGTGAAAGCAGCGAAAGAGAATTCTTTTTATGTTATTAGGCTAATTTCAGGCACTTGAAATATTCCATCTGATTAAATTCTTTGTCAATGACTAAAGTAAATAAATCTAAACATTTTTTATTTGTTTACACATATTAAACAATCCACTCAACTAGAACTGATTCAACAGAAATCTTCATTCAGATATATTTGTGCAAATATGGAATAATTGATAAAAAAAAATGACACATTATAATAACAATGGCAATAACATAAAAGGCATAATAATGGAAGATATATTTGAAGAAAAAAAAATTTTTTTTAAAAACAAGTCATCATAATATATAAAAGTAAACAGTTTTATTTAAAGATACTAAAGAAAAAAAAACATTGATAACTAGACAATATAATGATAATAATAATAATGACATCAGCTGCAAGATTTTAAAGAATAATAAGCATGTGCACATATATATGTACATTGTGTGTGTGTGTGTTTGTGAGCATATATATATATTTGATATATATATATTATATATATGGTGTATATGTAGTTGGTGTAATGGATAGTTGTTTTGAATTTTGAAATTGGAGCTGATTTTGAATTCCAGTTAAATAAATATATATTCACTTAAAAACTAATTGAAAAGGAAAAGTATAAATAAATTAGAAATTCTTCCCAAAATGGGTTAAATAGTATGACAGTGTAAAATTATTTTTAGTATTGGCAACCAGTCTAGAAAGGACAACTCTGAATTCAAATCCTGAGAGAAAGCTGTTTGGGGAGCTCACACCAATTATGAGATAGTTCACACACACACACACACACACACACACACACACACACACACACACAATATACACACATATATTTATAAAATTTAAAAAAATATAAAAAAAAAATTATTTTTTATGCAAAATAAAATTTTGAAAATTTTGAATTTTTAAACTGATTTTTAATTTTTTAAACAATAAATAAATATTCAAAAATAATTATAATAAAATTAAGTTGAAATTTTATTATATTTTTGAGATGATATTTAAAATATAAAAATTATGAAATTTTTGTTACAATACAATTTTTTTTTTTTTTAAGAACAACATATACAAAATTCAGTTTAGACATTTATTTATTTCTGTTACTGTAATAAAATTCAATTTTATGGATATTTTTAAATAAAAAAAAATCTTTAATCCAAAACCAATGGATTTGTTTTGGTCTTTTTTGAATGGATTAAAGAATATCGATTATATTGGGACATTTCTTGAATGAAATTTTTGTTTTATTTTAAAATGTTTTGCATCAAAATTTTATTTTTCTTAAGATTTTGGAAATCATAAAATATTACACAAAAAATCCTTCTATTAATTATAGAAATAAATAATTTTCCACCACAATAATAAATTTTGTCAGAGAAAACATTTGAATAACATGTTGCAATATGAAATCTGACATTAAAGACATGCAATTTAATAAAAGCAAATAAGGTTAAAAAGATGTTGGTTAGATCCAGTGACAGACCCAAAGAAAAAGTTCAATTCCTGGTTAAGGCAGTGGAGAACTTTCAGAGGGAAAAAAAGAAGGAGATAACTGATCACATCCATCAAACATGGCACGTGGAATTAGAACAGTCTACCCCCAAATGATCGAAATAAAGGGTTCAGTTCGAAATTCCAACCACCTGAAGAAAAAATTAAATTTACATTTTATTTAAAACGTTGTGACAAATATAATTTGACAAAGATGAGGACAATAGTCCGACTAATGTAAATACTGTTATATTTTTAAGAAAAAAAAATATATATTTGGCATTTAGAATAAACATGTTTTATATATATGTAAAGAAAAAAATTATTTTAGAGTTGTAAATATTCTTTTTTTATTTTAAGCATTACTAATTCTTTTAAAAAAACAAACAAATCATAATTGACATTATTAGTAATCTGGATCAACGTAGTTGAGCAGATATTTATTTTTATGCCTACATGTAACCATCAATTCATTTCTCTTGTTTAATAAGCTAGAGTTATTTAAAGGTTTTAAGTAAATTTTTCAACAAGCCATAAATTACATCTATCAATGTTTTTCCCATATGTAAGATTTGGCTCTTTTACAATATAATTATAATAATGGGATTATTACCACCATTCTTTAATTAAAAACAAAATATTATTAAAGATTTTTGCTTTTATGTATTTTATATTCCCTAAAATCATTTGATGATGGTAGAAACAAAATTTCCAAGAATTTTCAGTGGAACCAAAATAAAATTTGACATTGTTACTGGAATTTATGCTAGCTCAGTGTGCAGTATTATCAGTCATACATTAACTGTTTAAGGAACAGATCATATTTTTTTGGCAGTTGCATTTATTTTTTCAGATTAACTTATTAATTATTATGTTGGGATATAGATTTATTGATGTTGCTAACACAGCTATAGCTGATCTTAACATTATTTTTATTAAAAATCTTTTTTAATGTTAGTAAATGATTAAAGTACTTATGAATTTAATTTAGGAAAATTCTTCCAATATTCATTTGAACATTATGATTAAAAGGTGGTTTAAATCATATATTACTTCTACAGTGTTTCTGTTTATTTTTACTCTCTTTTTTTTTTTTTTTAAATTAATACTCTTAATTTACTTTATGGTTACTTAGTTCTAAAGCTTTTATATATTTAATTTTATTATTATCAAATATTTCCTTATTACTGGAGTTAGTATATAATCTCAGTTGAACTGATTTATGTAAATTATCTAGAATATTATGGCGGTGGTTTGTTTCTTTACTGGTTATATAGATCTTTGGTGTATGGTTTGTAATAACCATTATTCATGTCCAAGGTCACATCTAGAAAGTTGATCACTTTAGCATTGGTGGTAGTGATAATATTTAGTTTGTGATCTTTGAAAAATTTTATCAGTTCTTTTCTCAATCAGTCTATATTTCTTAGACTTGTTTTATGGAGAATTACACCATCGTCTCTAGACAGTCCAGTGTCCTTAATGTCAAAAATAAATCTTAGTTGCTACAATAAATCTTAGTTGCTACAATAACAAGATTCCAAACTCTTGGTGATGGATGAGTTATAGTCACAAATATTGAATTAGATGAATGTACATGCTTTAGAGTTTTATTTTATATTAGTAAACCAAAAAATATTCTGTTGTTTTATGCCATTGGTTAATTCCAAGGGCATTTTTTGTGTATTTGCATGCTCTTTCAAAGAAGTTTTTGCTGATTTTACTGAAACTATTCTTAATTGGGTTGAGTAATCGGTATTGAGGGTTGTTTAAGAAATTAGCTTTGTGGTCTTTAGCTGTGATGAAAGCTTGTTGGTGAAATTTGTAAATCCAACATTTTTTTTTTTCAATTCATTGGCATTAAAAAATACTAATATATCTTCTGAATATTATATATATATATATATATATATATATATATTTTTTGATACATACATATATATATATATATATATATATATATATATATAAAAATTAAAAAAAAAAAATTTTTTTTTAAAACAAAAAATGGTTAAATTAAAAAAATTTTCTAAAAAACAATTTTCAAAAAAAAAAATGTAGGGCAATTTAAGATATGAAATATTTGGAATTTTATTATCCTGATGATACCTAATTATTAGGAACTGCAAAAATTGGAAGGTTAATTTTCTAAATATTTTGTCTTCCCAAACACACACACATATATCAATAAAACACACAATACAATGTGCGATTTTTAAATTGTCGCCATTTTATATTTTTAATTTTTTGCATGCATGTTGTTTGTTTTTGATTTTGTTGACTGCACAGTATAGTAGGGTCAGTTGGGCACCTTCTGTGGGAAAAAGAACACCATGAAATAATTTGCTGTGCCAGAATTTTGGAAACAGCATGCTGTGCTGCTTGGCATTTGTGCTGGAAGCTCCAATATGAACATTTCAGAGTGTTTGGGTGTCAATCTGAGGGCAGTGCAGAGGATTCAGAAAGAAAGAGTATATCCAGTCAAATGGCGATTTTGTTTGGAGATTACTCTGATTGTTCTGATAAGAACTCCTAAATCTGATTGTGAGGGCCTCAGACTCAACACAGAGGCCTACATCAAGTGCCTTGAGGAAGTAGTGCTGCCCTGGGTCAAGAGGGTGGCTGCTGGAAGACCCTATGTCTAACAACAGGACTCTGTACCATATCATGCAAGAGGAGGACCCAATTTCTGCAATCACATAACCCTTTACATCTGACCACCTAACTCCCCAGACTGAAACTTGATTATTATGCATGGGGCACAGTTGAGTGAGAGACCAACAAAATTCCTTGTAACACCAAAGATGAACTGAAGGCAAGGATTATGGCAGCATTCATCAACTTAAACAAGAAGACCATCCAAAAGAGTTGCAGGAAATTCCAAAGATGTCTGGAAACCATGATTGAAGCCAATGGCGATTTTATTGAATAAATTTACTCATTAGTATTTCAAGATATTTTTGTGTAATTTTGATAAATGTAAGTGTAATCTGTTAAAATGAGATGTCAGTGTTATTTTAATTTTTGCATAATTTAGATGACAATTTATCCACTGCACCCTGTATATAGTCCAATTCTATTATGATTGCCTTCATTTCTGATGTCTGTAGCTGTAACTAATTTCAATTAATTGATATACCAAAATAAATTGCAATATAGAAAAACAATTACTAATGCATCTACAAGCTGCTATAAATGTTATTTTTAATTACTAACCACAGAAGATTTTTTCTTTTTTTTGAATTTCTATGTACAATACTAAACAAAGAATACTATAAATTACTAAAACAAATTTTAGGTCAAAAACAAAGAAATTAATAAATAAAACAAAGAATTATAAAATACAAATCCCTTCACTAAATATTTGTTAGTGTAGGAAATGACTAAAAGTAAACAGCAGTTTAAAGAATGACTGATAAAATTAGTGGACAGTAATCAAGCATGGTAGCAACAAATAAAATGTCAGATGTTAAGTTTTAAAGATTCTTTATTTTAAATTGTTTTTATCTGAACCTTTAAAAATTAATATTTTTTTTAGATCTATTAACCTACTTCAAACTTTTAAGTACACATTTTGGTATCTGTCTATATTTCTGAGATGAGGTATTATGTACACTATTTACATTATCCAGACTATTGTCCTCATCTTTGTCGACATATTTATTACAACGTCTTGGCCTTTCATTCATCTGTCTATATTTCTGAGATGAGGTATTATGTACACTATTTACATTATCCAGACTATTGTCCTCATCTTTGTCGACATATTTATTACAACATTTCGGCTGTTGTACGCTCCGGCCTTCTTCAGGTGGTTGGAATGTCGAACTGAACTGTTTATTTTGCTCACTGGGGTCGACTGTTCTAGTTCCACTTTTTAATGGATGTCAGTTATCAGTTATCTCCTGTTAATTCCCTCTCCAAGTTTTCCACTGCCTTTGTGCATTGAAACAAATTGGAAACACTGGATTCTAACACCTTTATCCACTGTGCTATGTGTCCTTGAGGACATTTGTGTATAAATTTCTGGGTATTATAAACCTAATGTCTTCAGCAACCACTTTTTTTACCAGAGCTCATATTGCAATTTTTGTTGTTTTATTCAAAACTCTGGCAGTTTTACTCCTTATTACTGGTTCCCATATTGTATTCATTTCTATGCTTGGTCAGCTCAAGAGATTTTTGTGGCCTAGCATATGTGCTGATTCCAATGGTGTTCTTTGTCTATGATCTCAACCTGATCCCACAGAGGGTGGTGATCTCCCTTTTCTCCCCATATATGGTCAGCCATGCTTGATTTTTCCACTTCCAATCATGTTACAGCTTTCTGGTATTCTTGAAGCTTTACCTTAAGGAAGCGGCCTGTCTCCCCTTTATATTTCTTTCTGCTCCCTTAAGGTAAGGCTTCAAGAAGTTCTAATTTGAAATCAAGAAAATACAAATTTATATATATAATAATAATATATATATGAACACTGAAGTCAACAAAGAGCAGTGACAGTATTTCATATCTGAACACAATCTCCAGTCCATACATATGCTCTATCCCTGATATTGAGCACGTTTACCTATAAATATCTTCTTTTGTGTCATGTCCCTCATAGGTCTTAATAAGTTTTGTCATTTTATTTTTTCTCCCAAACTCTGTTCTACCATCCATCTACTCAAAGTTTTCAAGTACATTACATGCTGATTTCCTCTGTCCCTCTTTCCCCACATCCTATCTTGTGAGTATCAGATTTTCCAAGCCCTCAATCCATTATGTGGCTCAGAAATTTCAGCTACCTCTTCCTGATGTTAAGTATAAGTTTCTTTTTTGTTTCCATTTTCTCTAAAATGTCTTCGGTATCCTCAGCATATTTCTGAAGAACAACATTTCTTCATCTTTGAGGAGATTGTCCTGCATTTCCTGCCATACAGAAGCACTCTTTGTTTCTAACAAAATTTTTTTCTCTCATAATATTCTGCTTAGCTTTTGGAATGCATCTTTGGCCATCCCAATATGTCTTTGGATCTCAGTGTCACACTTTCCATCCATTTGTTAGAACACCTCCCAGATATTTAAATTTCTGTACTTGTTTGATTTTAGTATACCCAATTTGTAATTTTGCATTTTGGACTTATCATTTTGCTGATAATCATACATTCTGTCTTCTTGTAGTTTATACCTAGTCCTTTTCTCTTTTTTTCCTTCTATAGCATAAATTTTAAAACTATATTTTTATCATATATATATATATATATATATATATAAAAGTGATGGTCCAAAGAAGTCAACACTTAGCATACCTTAAAACTATATTTTATATATATATATATATATATATATATATATATATATTGGTTACTATGGAAAAAGGTATCAGTATAAACTGAATCCATTTGATAGTAATCAACAAAACACTTAACTTTTCAGTGATTTTGTTAGATTTTTCAAGACCTTAAAATCATTTATTGATTTTGTTTATTTTTTTTTTCTTTGTTTTCTAAAATCTAAAATTGAAATACTGTCATATAGGATATAATTGTACCTTTGTGTAAGTAAACCTTCTATTTCATTACTTACCTATGAGTTTATCTTCCTTATTTATTTCTCTATTATCTTGAAAACATGAGATATGACAAATACAACGGAAGTTTTTATTGCAATTACTTTGTGGACAGGGCCTTTTAGATCACAATAATCAACAGATAACATTAAAAAAAAAGCAATATAAAAATTGAAACACTTTATATTCATTTTTATAAATTTACTTTCATTCAAACATTCATTTTACTTTCATTGTAAACAACTTTGCATTATATAAAAATGATAACCAGAAAATTAATTAAAATAAGCAGGTAATTATTTATTCATTTTATACAGAATGTTTGTGATCAAATGATTTTAGTAATGTAAATATTTGATAACATCAGCTGTTATTATAATAAATGGCTTCCTTAATATTTTCAAACTTTGCATACAGGTGATCTGTGCTATGTATGTTTTGTGATCTTTCTAAGATTATCATAGAAAATAATCCCACAAGAATTAATTAGAATTTGGAAGCACTTCAAGATATATATTTATAACCTTACCAAATAAATAATGAACTGCTTAGAATGAAAGAATCAATAGAAATATTGGAAGATATCAGGCAGTAAATAAAAAATTAGTGCATTTAAAATTACAAGATTTTCTTTTACACAAGTTAACAATTTGTTAAAATATCATTGTGTATAATTTCTGCATAAAATTGATTGATTCATTTTCTCTGACTTCTCAACCCTTTCTAAGTTATTTACAGTCAGCTATGCATTAATTAGTATGACTTGTAAATCATTATTATTATTATTATTATCTCAAAAATTCTTACAATTGAAATAATAAATAACCTTAAAAAAGTTGATAAATCATAAAAATCAATCATACTATTCCACTGGAAGATTTCACAACATAAAGAGGGCTCAATATTGTAAATATTTCTGATTATGCAAAAAAGTGTTTATACAATTAAACAATATATGAATATACACTGAATTTTATAAAGGGTGTCCATAAAGTCATTAGACAAATAGAAAAATTTATTAAAATTACAACTGAAACTGGATACTGCTGAAATGTTTAAATAATATGAAATAAATAGTGATGTTTATATGCTGATAGTTAATAAATTTATGTATGGGGTATATTCATTACACAAAGGACATGTAAACGATATTCAGTTTCTCTCCATGTGTGAAACATAAAAACAACATATTTATGTTGTTTTTTTTATGAAACAGTGGTCTGAAACAAAAATATTCTATTAAAATTATAAATATTGAAACAACTTTAATAATAACATAATATACAGTGAAAATTTAGTTGCTCCATCTTCTAAGTTTTTCATAATGACTTTTGGAAATTGTTTAAAGACTTTATGGACACCATGTGTGTGTGGGTGAATATTCACACAAGTTTTGTTTTCTTTTGTAACACTTATTGACAAGATTATCATAGTTCCTGATTGTTAGAAATCAAAAAACATTCGAGAATCAAATTCAAAATTGCAAACAAAAAAAAAATAAATATTCAGCTGAATCCAGGTAATTATTTTTATAAAATAATTCCAATTGTTAACATTTCTCCCAATATATAAACCTTAATTTTTACATGCAAAACAGAGAAAATAAATTGATTAGAGTTCAAGCTTGATTTAAAATAGCAGGAACAAATTGGTAATATCTGAATAATTAGTCCTTCCGAGAAATTAATTTTGCTTGTTTCTACATATATTTTTACATTATGTCAATATCTCTCATCAGTGTCAGAAAGAAACATGAGAAAACAAAAACAGGGAAAAAAAAAGATAACTTGAAATTAATGAGCAGAGTAAAATCTGAGAAAAATTTTCAATTTCATTTTTTTTTTGTTTTATTTCTTTGATTTAGTTGCTTGTTATTTTTAATTTTTGATAACATAATCAACATGTTTTAAAACAAATTGTAAATACTGACTGGAAATAAATATAATAAACAATTTCTTTTTTTTGGCTTTTTAAAGTCTCAAGGAAAAAATTAATTTCAATCTATTCTAAATAATAAGCATCATTATTCTAAGACCAAACCAGTGATTTTCCATCATCACTGAGCAAATCCTGAATTTCCACCTGTTTCAATGAATGGGTGTTCTCTCAAACCAGCCTCAGGCCTTGTGCACCTATTGATACTAAAGCCCAAACCAGACTTCAAGTGGAACTCGTACACATGATCTGCTAACTATGCTGACTCTTGTGGTCCTACCAAGGATTGAACTCATCATCTTTGACGAACAAATTTCTGAAGATATTAGACAGCTTAAGGGATGTGTTGTAAGCAATGGCAGTAGCTTGTCTCCCTTCCTGTCAAAGTGGATTTAACTTTTAGGCATTATTTAATTTTATTGAAATTTCTCATCAGGGTGAAATTTTCTATTGTTTCATGAAGTGTTCTCACTCAGTTTATTGATCAATATTCTGTTTTAAAGATGCTGGAAAAATGGTCAGTTCCTGGTACTACTCTAGTAAGTACCTGGATTCTCTTGAAATCCTCTACTTTCACAAGAGCCAGATCAGGCCAAAAATGAAATACTGCTAAC
This sequence comes from Acanthosepion pharaonis, assembly GCA_903632075.3. Classification (NCBI taxonomy): domain Eukaryota; kingdom Metazoa; phylum Mollusca; class Cephalopoda; order Sepiida; family Sepiidae; genus Acanthosepion; species Acanthosepion pharaonis. The sequence continues at coordinate 230,671 of CAHIKZ030002454.1, forward strand.
ATATATTGGCAGAATCTGATTAGTCTTCACTTTCCAATCTCAATAGTTCAAAAGCATCTCCATGTCCTTGTGGGTGATAAATTATTTTCCACCCTACAACCCCTTTCTCACTGATAAAACATTACAAGCCCTTTGTTATTCTATCACTATTTCCATGGAAAGTGCTGAGATGAACTATAATTCCTTAGTTCCACCATTTATAACCTTCATGACTAAGACTTATGCTACACACATTGTAGCAAACTGCCCTTATTCCCTTTATATTCCATTGGAGAGATATAAGTTCCACTCAAACATCAACTTCCTATAAACAGCTATATTGTGGAACTGACCACTAAGAGAATGCTTCATCAATCAGTACAAGTCTTTTCATTCTCGTTCACTCCCAATTGCTCCTTGTGTCTTATTGGCATTATTGCCTTGCTTGTGGGGAACTGATTAAAGAAAAAGAAAGAATCTCAAAATTCTGAAGGAACTATGGTCAAGCAAATTAGTTACACTTGGTCAACTTCAGCACAAACTTAAACTCACATTGAAATACAGTTAAAAAAGAAAAAAAAAGGAATATCACTATCAAAGACTTGTGAGAGTTTATTTAAATCACTGTATTATGAGAATAGAGAAAAAAGATCTACATTTTGCCAAATATTTGATTTCTGAGGATATAGTTTGTTTTTCTCTTATGAATAAAAATCTTTTAAAATTGATTTGCAAATTTTTTTTGTCGGGAAAAGAGATTTCTTGATATTTCAAATTCATATCCAAATGGCATTGTTTCTTTTATACACTCTTATAGCACACACGTAATACTGAACCAATTAGTTTCATTGTAGAAGTACAACAACATGCCTGTAAAAATGGCATATAAAAAAATTTCTGGGATGAGGAGTTATTTATTTATACTATCCATCTTTCATCAGGTGTATATCAATCTCATTAATCTACCGGGAATTCTGAAATGAACCCTTGATTTAATCTTTGGGATGCAATATCCCTGGACATGAGCAGTGGAATGAGAACAGTATACCCCTGTAGATTAAATAAAGGGTTCAGTTCAGAATTACCAGAAGGTTACCCAGATCAATATACATGTGATGAAGGCCGGAGGGTACAATGGCAGAAACATTGTGATAACAACAAACAAAGATGAAGACAATAGTCCGAATGTAAATAGTGTAAATAAGAAAAATTACATACAAAAAAATGGCACACAAATAAAATACAATGAATACAAATTGTTTACCATAGAAGAAAAAATTACAAAAAATAAATGTCTGTCAGGAAAAACTGGAATACAAAAACAAAATAACAACCCAAGAACAGTGAAGACACAAAATAGTACAAGATCTCTTTAATTGATTTTCATAAAGACTATTTTGAATCCATTGCTGTTTCAACTGCTAAAAAAGTAGGTTCACTGTGTCATGTTAGACAATCTTTTGCTCCAGAATTTATCTTACATATCTTTAAGTCTACCATTCACCCAGACCTTGAATATTGCTGCCACATATGATCCGATGTTTGTGCTATATATTTAGAATTTCTTGATAAAATCCAAAGAATCAGCAATATTGTTGGCCCTGACCTGTCACACTTTCCCACAGCCGTTATGTAGTTTCACTGTGTCTTTTCTATGAATACTTTCATGATAAAGGTTCGAATGAACTCTTCACTATGATACCTACACATCCATCCATTTGTTAGAACACCTCCCAGATATTTAAATTTCTGTACTTGTTTGATTTTAGTATACCCAATTTGTAATTTGCATTTTGGACTTATCATTTTGCTGATAATCATACATTCTGTCTTCTTGTAGTTTATACCTAGTCCTTTTTCTTGCTTTCCTTCTATAGCATTTTTTTAAAACTATGTTTTTCATATATATATATATATATATATATATATATATATATAAGAAAAGTATATGGAAGTCAATTTTGAAGTAGTCCACAGTCTGTTTCATGCTATATGCAATCACCAGGACCTGACGATTATAGTATGAAACAGACTGTCGCCTCTAAGTGTTGACTTCTATGTTCACTTTTGTATTTACGCATGCTCTATCTCTGATATTGAGCACTTTTATATATATATATATATTGGTTACTATGGAAAAAAGGTGTCAGTATAATCTGATGCCATAAGTATATGGGTTAAGCTGAACTTAAGTGTAGTACTAGGTTTCATTAAATTCAATTGAATTGGTTGATGTAACCATAAATTCTATGGTAACAGTTTCTTTTCTCACATTTCTTGCTTGTGGATATCTCTTTTGGCTCCATGCTTTCCAATCAACTTTGATCTTCAAAAATTTAAATGCAGTGTCAATTGTTATTTACTGTCTTCCTGATTAAACTTCTATTGTTTTCTCTCCTTAGTAATGTTTCTGTTTACTAATTCTTTCACATTTAGTAACCTCTTGAGTCTTAGTGGGCTTTTTGCATGGGGTGAAATGATTATAAAATTTTCTAAATAAATACAAAACTGTGTTTTTATTATTTACACTGTTTACATTGTTCTGACTGTTGTCCTCATCTTTATTGTTATGCTTTGGTCTTGTATGGTCTGACCTTCTTTCGGTGATATATGTTGGAATTTCGAACTAAACCTTTTATTTAGTCCACAAGGTCGCATGTTATTATTCCATGTGTCATGCCTTTTTGGATATCTCAGTTTTTGTTAATTCCCTTTAGTAACTCAACTCTCCAAGTTTTTGTTCCCCTCTTCTGTGACCAGGGATTGAACTCACAGCTCTTTAGGTCAAAGGTTCAGTTTGAGATTCCAATGTATATCACTTGAAGAAGGTCAGAGCATACAATGGCCAAAATGTTGTGAATATGGCAATAAAGATGAGGACAACAGCCTGAATGATATAAATAGTTACAATACCTCATCCCAAAAACATAGACAAATAGTGGTTTTATTGTATATTAGAGAAATTTGTTGCAACAATGAGATCAATTTTTATTTAAAAGCTTGAGACGATACAGTAATTTCAATGAAATATGAAACTGTAAATTGATATGAAGCTCAATAAAAACTTCATGATACTAAGCACTAAAGAAACATGGCCTTTTAATAACAAGAAAGTTTCAGCAGTGTATACATGTGTCAACCTGCAATAATTTTAAAGATGACAAAGGCAAAAATGATAGGAGTAATTTTTTGAAATCCTTCAGATGAAAAATTGTAATTGAACTTTGATTCATTCTTTTTTATTAATTTTACATTTTTCATTCTTTTTTTTTTGTGCTAGAAGGTGAAAAAGCTGAAAGAATCAAATTGAAAAGGGGAGAAAATTCTCAACAACAAATGTGGTGGGTTTATTTAAATAGAAAAAAAATATCATGGAATATTTTCAATTAAGATACAAATAAAAATGTTCGCTAAAGAATTTCTGCGTGAGGAAAAATTTAAGATATTTTTTCTTTTCCCATTTTGATAGAATTATTTTGTTTATTTTTATTTCTCTCCCCAGAAAACACAAGGAAATATGGAGGCAAAAAAGGCCAGAAAATAGCTATCTTATATATAAGAAATATTTATATTAAAGTCATATGAAGATCATACAAAACTTACTCAACAAGACTAATCATTAATTTTTATAAAGTTAGGCATCACTGAACAGCAAAGTCGACACTAAGAAAATACTAGAATATTTTTAATCATTAAATTTAATGAGAAAATTCTTATAAATGATAATAATATAGAATGACGACAAACTAAAGTCAAGTTCCTGAAATTTAAAGTTTTGAATTTTGTTTATTATTATAATGTTGGTGTTGTACATTGAAATAGTCAATAGAAATTTTTCTTGAGGTATTGTGTCAACAAGATACTTCACAACTAAAGAATCTTTTGGAGAATCCTCACAAAGTAAATGATGGCAATTTTCTGGAGGTTTATAATCTTGGTTTAAATTACAATTCTCCTAAAACACTATTTTAGTTTTCTAGGTGGTGTTCCAAGCAAAGTAACTACAGGACTTAGTTCTACATTTATGTTCCATAGCTCTTTCAGTTCCCTATGGAACAGTAAAATCAATAATTTGATATTTGTTAATATCCTTATAAATAAGGTTGGGTTTTCATGTTTCAATGACATGTTCTGTTTGAACTGAGAAAATCCCATAATATTTTTCAAGTGTTATTTTCTACTACTGCCTGTGTCTGATGTTCATACTACTTCTCTTTTACACTGAAGTTAAATTTATGGCATACTTCCCAGTGAATTCTCTTACCAATACAATCACATAGTCTCTTATAATCCTTCTGTGCCAACTTGAGACATTTAGTGAGTATATGACTAACTGTCTCATCAGCTTGTCCACACATTCTGCATTTGCTTTCTTCATGTGATTTGTCTATCCTGGCCTTGACTGCATTCATTCTGATGGTCTGCTTGTGTGCTGCAAATATGAGTGACTGTTTCTCACTTTAGAAAACTCTTATTCAAAGTCACTTCTCATGTCTAGCAATTGTTTCTCTCTGCTGAAAAAAACTAATTGTGAAGCTTCTTTTAGCTTGACATGCCACTTCTCTTTATGCTGCTTCTTTGCTACAGTCACTGGCACAACATTTCACATTTCCAAATTCCCATCCACTCTATGTGCAGCAGTCAGAAGCATAATTCTTATGTCCCAGAACAACAAATGACATAAATTCTTTAAAATTCATTAACCTTCTGTCTTCCTCCTTTCTTGGAACATGCAGCCTTTTGACATCACAATTTGGATTCGGAGCCTTACTCATATTCATTAGTGTATGTTTTCTTTTATCCATCTCCTCTAATTCCATTTCATTCCAATCCAAGAATATTGCAAAATAGCATAGCAGAGAGTCTGCACAAATATTAATTCCTATGATGATATTTCCACCATTTAGTTTTGTTTCAAGAATTTTCCTTACACATCTGAAATACTCTCTTTTAACTCTTTCTTTCATTTCAATATGCTTCACCTTGTTGGCTTGCAGAATGTCAAGATATTTATAGTTATCTCCCTCTTTTAAAGATTTCATGACTTCTCTATCCGATAATTGTATCCACTTGAACTCAACTATTTTTCCTTTCTTGATACTTAGGGTGGCACATTTGTCAATGCCAAATTCCATCCCAATATCCTTACAGAACACAGGAACCATCTGAATTGAAGAATTAAATTAAATTAATAAGATTAAATTAATTTTCACTCTTGGTATACACTTTTACATCATCCATGAATGGTAAGTGGTTGATTTTTTTAGCCTTTGTTAGCAAATTCATAGCCATCTTCTTTACTCTGTATAAGGTATGTCAATAGGATCAGACATCTAACAAAGATAAAAGGTAAAAGTGATTCCCTTTGGAAAATAACTCTTTTCATGTCTATTTGTCCAAGTGACTCATTACCACATGTCAATTTCACTCTCCATGATCACATACTGGCTTCCAATAACAACTTAATTTGAAATGCCTAAAATGTCAAGACACTTTAGTTTCCATGAATGTCTTCTTATTCTTTAAAAAAAACATGAAAATACTGTAATATCTGACTATGTTCATAACTATGAACATGGTCACAATATGCTGAGCATGTTTGGAAAAAAAGCAAAAACATTTCTATAACACTAGATATATATATAAAAATCTACACATTCAGTTAAAAATAAAAAAAAATCCTTGATAATGGCTAAAGCAGTGTTTCTCAAACTTTTTAAGCAACAGCAAACTTAGAGGCAAATGAAAATATTATGGCACACTTAGCAAAATTTTTAAAAGGTATTTAAATATTATGAAATAAAACTATAGATTAAAAAATACACACAAATATGAACTTACTTTAAACATTTCTATTCAAGTATTTAAAAAAAAGAACATATTAAAAAATCAATATTAAAACAAGGTATTTAAAATAACATAATCGAAGAATAGCAAAATTAGCTTAAAATAAAAGTTTAATACTTATTCATTTATTCAAATACTAACACTGTACCATTCCTACTTACACAAACACATTATATATATATATATATATATATATATATATATATATATATATATATATATATATATATATAGATAGATAGATAATATGGAAAATATACATACATATGCAAAATATATAAATACCCATACATGTATATTTTTAAAAAAAAAAAAAATTCCAAGAGGAAGAATCCAGGTAGAACTCAATGTCCAGGACAGAGTAAGGATATAATAAAAGGCTTAAACACTAATATTCCATGGTCATAATTTATTCCATTGGAATCGTAAATATGATCCAATTCATCAGACCTACAAATCAAAAAAGAAAACAGAAAAAACCAACTCCGAAATAAAAACAGAATTTAGAGAGAGTAAGTATAAGGATATTCTGAAAGGAGGAGAGAGAATTTTAGGGAGATGGATGGAAGGGGTTTAATTAAATAAAAAAATGAATGTTGACGGATGTCTAATGCATAAAGATACATTTCGTGGTGACATACACACACCATAAGGTTTAATCTCCCTCCTCCTCATACTTACACTCTCTCTAAATTCTGTTTTTATTTCTGGAGTTGATTTTTTTCTGTTTTCTTTTTGAATTTGTAGGTCTGATGAATTGGATCATATTTACGATTCCAATGGAATAAATTATGACCATGGAATATTAGTGTTTAAGCCTTTTTATTATGCCATGACAATATTTTGTAGCACAATGAAGAGGATCACATGGCACACTAGTGTGCTGTGGCATGGCAGTTGAGAATCACTGAGTTAAAAGAATAACCAAAAGCACTTAGACATTAGGACAACTTTTACACACTTCATGTCCAGAAAAGAAAAAAAAAATTATATGAACACAAGAAAAATGAAATAAAAAGCTTAACTGTCAGTTGTCTTTAATGAAACTTGTATAAAAGAAGGATTGCTGCCCAAATACATAATTTCTAATAAGGGTGTTGTGATAAATGTTTCACCATTTGCAATTGATTGTGAATGTAGAATTTTTTTTATGTTGGCTGCTTTGGCCCATTACAAAAACAACTGTGTCTGGTGTAAAAGACTACCACTTGATGTGTAGGATAGATATGCCTAATCTTTCCAAGATTTTGACTTGATGGTAATATATAACTCATGTCTCCAAAGAATACAGGAGAAAAGTCAGTACACATGATTGGTAGACACAGATAGAGTTGATTGAGATGTCTCTGTCTCTGAGCAGACCAGTTATTCCAATTTACCCAAGGCATTGCTCACGTTTTTAATTCTAAAATTGATTCTGGAATCTAAAGAACCATCTTTAGCACATACTTCCAAGGCAGGCAAAGGTATCAACAAGCTCGAGCCTCCAACCATGAAGAAAGATCTTAGGTTCAACACAGCATTCCCCTGAAGAGCATTTTACATAATGCTAGTCTTTTTTATACTGATGGTTAGCCCAAATACAATGGTCTTGTAAAATGGTTCATTATGGTTTGCATGTTCTTTTTGGTATGAACATAGCATAGAGTAACTCTCAAATAACTGACTGTAATGTCCTTGATTTAGCCTTCAAATGAGTCAAAGAATTTATTCATGATCATGGAAAGCATATATCAAAGCCGCAGTACATAAGAATAAAGTTAGAACAGGAATGTCACCATGCCACTATCAATGACTATAAAGGCACATTGTATTTTAAGTGGTGCCTTCATCTGCCTATGAAGTTGTTTGACCATTCTTATAAAGTCTTGGGACATCTTACCTTAACAAGAATTGTCCAGAGAGCATCCTTACATCTATCCAAACAAGTTTCATTAAAACAAACTGACAAGGTCTGTCTGTTTCATTTTTTACTGTATCTTATCAATTTTCAAATAAGCTGTTGTGTATTGTGATCAAAACTGTGAATAAAGTGCCTGAAGATCAAGTGTTGTTTTTTTTCAAGTACATTTGACTCTCAGTGTCATTTTCTAAAACAAATGTGGCATCTGTGTTGTAAACAGAATTCCTTTGTCTACATCCAGGTATTCTTTAGAAAGCTCAAAGTTTAAAACAGTCAATAGAAAAATGGTTATTGAGAGTGAGGATGCACCAAAAACTACAACACAAGGTAAATATTACCAAAATACTCCACAATATCCAATGCACCAAAAAACTCAAAATCCTAAATCCTTATGCAAAATAAACAGCCTGCATTAAATAAAATATCATTCATCACAGGGGTCAAAATTTGCATATGATATATTTAATGTGTACATTATATATATATATATATATATATATATATATATATATATATATATATATAAACTAGAGGGAGAGATTAACAGAGCAATTTCTGAAGAATTAATCGATTTTATTTTTTAATCTGACAGATTTTTATTACTCCAAAAATTAACTTTAGAGGAGACCCATATTTGAGTAGCCACCATGTTTATTTTAAATGGCATTCATTTAATCAAATGTTCATCATATGGAGCATAACGTTTGAAGTAATAAAATAGATACACAAAAAAAAACACACACACATATATATATATATATATATATATATATATATATATAAATAAACATGCACACATATATAATCATACACACACACACACACAAACATATACATAAATACACACATACACATAAACACGCAAACACACAAGGGTAAAATCTCCAACTGATGCCAAATCAGTTGGGTTTCAAAACTGACTTGAGGCAATTGGATGTCTAGCTACACTGATGAACTGTAATACAGTGAAACAGTCTGTCTGTGGATAAATATATATATATATATATATATATATATATAGTTGTGGACAGAATTATTCACCATAATTACAAATAAAGCTGTAATACCTCAAATTTTCATGGAAACATCATGTGCATATTTTCAAAAATGATGAAATAATGAATTTGAAACAATGTACAGTGATGCCTACAACAAAATTTTTATTTTAATGTCAAACAATAATACAAAAAAAATGCCAAAAATCATTTAACATAGGACAAAATTATTGGCCCTCTTGCCTCAATAATCAATTGTTTGACCTTTATTCTTGATTATTGCCTTTAATCATTTTTGATAGTTCTTTATAAGATCACTACACACACTGATATGTATTTTTCTCCCAAATCATCTATTCATGCACTTTGTTTTAAATTATTTTAATTATAGCCAATATACTGCTTTTTATCCATGATACCCTGTACTCTCATTAATTCTGTTCCAGAAGCAGCAAAACATCCCCAGAACAGAATGCTCCTACCACTGTGCTTAATTGTGGGGAAGGTATTTTTTGGTTTGTGAGTTTCATTCACTTTTCTCCATATATATAATGGGCGTTCATGTGACCAAATAATTTTTAGTTTGGTTTAATCTGACCATAAAACATAGTTCCAATATTTACTCCCATGTTCTAGATGACTTTTAGCATAAGCTAGTTTACATTTCAGCCTTAAGAAAGGGATTTTTCTTTGGGCAACAAGTTGGAAGTCCTACTCGGTGAAAACATCTAGTGCCTGTCTATGTCAATACATTCAATCTTTTTATCACTGACAATGTCCTTTGTCATTAAGTGAGGATTCTTCAAGACATCTCTAACAATTTGCCTTTCCATTATCTCAAAAGTTAACCATTTTTTTGCCACTCTTTAATTTATTCTCAACACAATGAGTCTCGTTGTACTTCTTAATAATGCTACGTTTTGTCACTCTAGGAACATTTAAACACTTCACATCACCTTCTTTGTAAGCATCAACTATCCTGGGAGCCTCTTGTTAAGTTCAGTCATCTTTGCCATGGTTGTAGAATAAATGAGTTATAGCACTCACATATACATACACACACACACACAAATATAAATATACACACACACACAAACATATACATACACACACACACATATAAACATATACATACACACACACACATATAAACATATACATACACACACACACATATAAACATATACATACACACACACATATAAACATATACATACACACACACACACACATATATATATAAACACACACATATAATAAACACATATATATTTACACACACACACATAAACATATATATACACACACACACATAAACATATACATACACACACACATATATAAACATATACATAAACACATATATACATATACAACACACATATATAAACATATACATACACACACATAAATTACAAATATTAATAAAAAAATACATATATTATATATAATTATATATACATACATATATATATATAAATATATACATACACACACACATATATATAAACATATACATATACACACACACATACATATAAACATATACACACACACACATATAAATATATACATACACACAAACATATAAACAAATTGTTATACACACACACATAAACATAAACATACATATACACATAACATAAACATATACACACACACATATACATATACATTTTATATAATACACACACACATAAACATTACATACATACACACAAAAACAAACAAATAAATACATATACACACACACACATAAACACACACACATTTTATATATACATATATACACACACACACACACATACACACACATAAACATACACACAATATACAAACACACATATACACACACACACACACATATACACACACACATATATATATATATATATATATATATATATATAAAAAATAATACATAAACTCATACATAAAAATTTTCCATCAAAGCAAGACCAAAAGAACATATAACAAGTTAAATTCAAAAATAGAAAATAAAAACATGTTTAAGCAAAAATTTATCATGGTGAAAGACTACAAGTATGACTTCCCACAATACTGGCTAATCAATCAATCCAAGAATAATATTGGTAAGATAAGCTAGACAATCCTTGAAAGAGCCTGCAGATACACAAGAAACACACACAAAAATCAATCATTGGAGTAAAAAAATTTTTTTAAAATCAATTATATGAAAATAAACTGAAAAATTTTAGGAATCAACCTAATACTTTTAAAATGATTCCATAAAATCCCTAAAATAATACAAATGAAATGCTATAGGAATCAACCTAATACAGCTGAAATGAAAGGAATCAAAAAATAGTTTGAAATAAAATAAAAGGAATCAACCAAATATTAAAAATGCTTTAGGAATCAAATTAATACAGCTGAATTTTGAAATTTTGGAATCAACCTAATACAGCTGAAATGCTTTAGGAATCAACCTAATAGAGCTGAAATGCTTTAGGAATCAACCTAATACAGCTGAAATTTTAAGGAATATACCTAATGAGAAATTAAAATGCTTTAAATCAACCTGAAAAAATGCCATTGGTTGGTTTTTAAAATAAATAAAAAAATATCTCTTTTATTCAATTTGATATTTATACTTAATTAACATCTAGAAATTTATGAGGAGCTAATCTATTTGCAATAAATGTGGCCAGCAATTACTGCTCCATAAGCAAACAGAACATTAATATCATTAAACAAGCCCAGAAACCTAAAAATATTGATGTTTCCTGTGGACAAATTTTTTCATGAGATCTTCAGAACTGCCATCAATAAATTTGACTCAGCAGATTTCTTGTGAATTAGTTGGTATCCTGTTTAATTTGGCAACTAAGGTTCAAAAATATTTAATAACACTGGTTTTACATAGAAGACAGTGATAATATTAATCTATATAAAAAAAATTTGCATCAAAAAAACAGACCGACTAAAAAAGATTCTTTAAAGATTATGGTCTTTATTGTTAAAACCACCAAAAACAAATTGATCAACTTTTGGATGAAAATTAGGACCTATAATATGGACTTTATAAACTATATACTAAAAATTTATACAACCATAAATATACCAGCAAACAATCTAACCACTATCCTAGAATACTAAACAATTTATTTAAATCATTCCAATTTAGGTTGTCTACCAACTCTAGTAATAAGGATATTTTTGACAAGCATAAAGGCAAATATGTAGAAGCTCTAGAACAAAGTAACCATCGAGTTCTTGAACAATAACAATAATGATGTCAACAAGCCTATACACCACAAATGCAATATCATGTGGTTTAACCCACCCTTCAGCAACAATGTAAAAATTAATATCAGAAGAATTTTTCTGAATTTAATCCATAAGCACTTCAATCATTCTCCAATGCTAAAAATATTTTCAATAAAAACAACATTAAAGTTAGCTACAGTTGTGCTAAAAACATCAACCAGTATACATCATAGCACAACAATGTTATTCTAAAAAAACACTTTACCAGTCTACAAAACAAAAACACCCCTAAAACTAAAGAATAAAATTGATATCAAAAAAAAACCTTATGTAATTATAGCAGATATATGTACAAGGCATTAGTTTATAAAGTTAACATCAAATATGATGATGATGAAGTCAAATTTTATGTGGGTTCTACTGAAAACTATTAGAAAGCATACTTCTACCATCACCAAATGACATTAGGCAATATTAAATATAGTAACAGACTGCCCTCTCTAAATTTTTCTGGAAAATAAAACAAGAAATTAGAAAAACTATCACCTTAAAGTACAAAATAACAAAATAGCTAAATTTTTAACTTCAAAGGTGATAAATGTTTTTTATGTCTTTTTTTCAAGTTAATGAGCCTAAAAAAATATGAGCAATCCCAATATATTAAAACAAAAGAAGTGAGTTAATGAGCACCTGCTCACACAAAAGTAAATTCTTACTCAATCACGTTGACCCAGATTAATATAGTCTTGACGCCACAGATACTGGTTTTGATGTTGTCATTATTATTTTTATTATTACCTGTTTTACCATATAACTATTATTTTTATTTTTATTCTTATCTTATTTTTGGTCTTAAGATTATCAATGTCATCTTTATTATTACTATTTTTATACTATTATTTATTTTACATTTATTATCATTTTATCACTACAAATCTTTTTATTTTTATTAATTTATCACCATTTTTAAGCAACAAAAAGAGTTATCTCCTTTATCTTAAACTTATTTTAATAACAGCATTCATTTTTAATGAAAATTAGAATTAGAAAATTACAATTAAAATTTCTAATAATTATTATTATTTTCAATCTTAAATGTAAGTTTGAGACTAAATTTAAATTCAAGATTATAGTGCAATTAAATATTTATCATTCACCCAAACAACAACATATCTCACGAGACTCAGAAATCATTAACAATTTTAATGTTAAAAATTGGCATTTTTCAAAATTAAAATATTTATGATGTTTACATTGAGCATAAATTTTAAGTTGTACTGTTAATCTTATAAAATATATATTATTGAATAAAAAAATTATATATTATCCTCTTTTATACAGTATCAATGAAAACTGTTTTTCTTACATCAATTTTATATATATTACATCCATTTCAAAGAATCTTTGTCCGTATGATATTTTTTTTTTTTTTTATATGTTAATAAGCAAAAAAAAGGAATATAAAACTCAATTTTCAGAACAATAGGTTAAATAAAACAAATTTGACAGGCAAATTATGCAAAATAGGAAAAACAAAATTATTCATACAGTATGAAAAATAGAAAAAATTGAACAATTTTCACAATATTAATAGTCAATAGCATGGCCTCTCATCTTTATAATTTGCTGCAATCATTTTCTAATTTTTTTTGATGAAATTTGAACAAGTCTTTTCTGGGATTTTTTTCCATTCTTCAATGGTTACACATTCTAATTCCTGAAAGGTTTTTTGGTGACTGACAATTTATTCGAACTTTCAATTCTTGCCATAGATTTTCAATAGGATTCAAGACAGGAGCCAGTGAAGGCCATGGCAGAACTGTAATCTTTTTCTGAAGCCACGCAGTCACTGATTTAGATGTATGTTTGGGATCATTATCTTGCTGGAAAGTAAATCACCAACCTAGATGAAGATTTTGTGCTGATATTTGTAGATTTTCATCCAGAATTTTGATATAGTCTGCAGATTTCATTATTCCTCTTATTGCAATTAATTGTCCAGTCCCCTTTGAGCTAAAACAAAAAAAAAAACATCATCAAGCCACCTCCATGTTTTAATGTTGCCACTACTGTGTTTCTTTGGGAGGAAAGCATCACCTTTCTTTGCCAAATCTTCTGTACATCATTATGTCCAAAAAGCTCAATTTTTGTTTCATCACTCCATAGTACTTGTTCCCAAAACAAATTTTCTTTGTCCAAGAACGTTTTGGCAAAATAAACTTTTGAGCAACAATGTGACATGGTTTGTGAAGAGGGGATTGCTGTGGTCGGTTTACATACAGCCCATTTCTATTTAAACAACGTCGTATTGTGTGAATATTTACGCTGATACCCATCATATCAAACTTTTGGCAATGTCTTTCAAAACAACTCTTGGGTTTATATTAACCTTATGACACAGTTTTCATGCAGTTCTTGGTGACAATTTGGGTTTTCTTTCCAAAAAATTCTCTTGCCAAACTGTTTAAACTTTTTTATAATGGACTGTACCATAGATCTAGGGATAGCTAACCGTTTTGAATAGTGTTGTAAAGATTTCCTGACTTATGGAATTTAATAATTCTCTGTCTCAAGTCAACGCTAAGTTCCTTTGTCTTCCCCATTGTGTTGTTAACGTAAGAATAGCAATGGTGAAACTCTATGTACAATGTACAGTTTTTTCTGTACTTATCAGAAAGATTCTGCTCAATAAATAGTCTAGAAAGCTTCATTGATAAAATAATTATGAAAATTACTTATACTTACACGAATCAATCAATTTAAAACGATAAAATATTTTCTACAGTATGAATAATTTCGTCTTTTCCTATTTTGCATAATTCACCTGTCAAATTTGTTTTATTTAACCTATTGTTCTGAAAATTGAGTTTTATATTCCTTTTTGTGCTTATTAAAATATAAAAAAAACCTGGCATCATATGGGCATTAGATTCTGAGAAATGGATAAAAATATTAAAAATTGTAGTAGTGAGTTAACTGAGTTATTTAATTTGTTCTATTTAATATTGTGAGTGGGCAATATGATTTTTACATACATGAATGGTAATGGATGTGAGGCTGTACAACTGTATCAGATTTCATTTCCAGACTGAAGAAAGTTGAGTCATCCAACTTTTGCTGCTGTTTATCATCGTGTTGCTGAGGCAGGATCTGTGGCAGCACAAACTATGGATCAAGATCTGTTTGTACACCTGACCACAAAGAACAAATTCTATAGGTTGTTGAAGATGATACAGGTATCAGCATATGTCAAGTGGTCCTAGCACGTCATATATCTCATAGTACCATATAGAGGGTACTTCAAGAGCAGTTCCTGCATCATGTGCAGTCTTTCACCCTCAGATTACTCACCACAGGAGAACTTTTGCTGATGGTTTATTGCACAAACTGCCAATCCATTGTTTGTCTCTTCAGTCTTGTTTATGGATGAGGCAACATTTGGAAGAGATGAAATAACAAATTTACACAACAAACATTTGTGAGTGGATCAGAATCCCCATGGTATAATACAGGCTAGATACCTGCATCAATTTATGATTAATGTGTGGGATGGAATTGTAGGTGACTGTCTGATAGGTCCATATGTTCTTCCAGTATATCTATAGAGACTTTATTTCAAACACACTTCCACACTTGATAGACGATATACCCCTGCTAATACAAAGATGCATGTGGTTCATGAATGACGGGGTTCCAGTACATTTTAGTCACATTGCTCACAATGCACTGGCTGACATCTGCCATGAAAGATGGATAGGTAGGGGAGGACTGGTTCCATTGCCTGCATGTTCTCCTCAATACTTTGGATTTTTTTTTATCTGTGGGGTCACCTAAAAAAATTGGTTTATAAAGTTTTCAGACAGGACGAAAAAATAAAAAAAGTTTCATCAGCAAAGGTTGGAGCCCGTGAAAGCATTCAACACTGTCGAAATGGTGATAAATCATTTGATGACACCGTGAAAACAAAAGTTAAATTTCAGAAGGAATTGCTTGAATTTCCTGAAAGCAAGTTCCTCTCAAAGCAGGTGTATGATAGAATCCAACCTGTGAACCAGCATAAAACTAATATGGTTTTATTGAAAATTCATAAACTGAATGTTCCACTTCAGCCTATTTTGTCTATGGTGAGCTCTGCCTACTATGAGTTAGCCAAATGGTTGCTTGTAGTTCTTGATCCTGTTTTGCAGTATTATTCTGAGTATGGTATTTTAGACTCATTCCAGTTTGCATCTGATATACATAAATTGCAACATACTGTTGACACAGAGTTTTTTGTGTCTTTTGCTATTTGAAGATCTGTTCACGAAATTCCTTCTTGATGAGACTATTGACATTTGTGCTATTTGTATTGTGACCCCTTAAAGACCTCATCTTTTCTTCACGGTGTCTTTGTTGAGCTGATAGAGGTGGCTACTAAGTTTGTCTCTTTCAGCTTTGACAATTACATGTACTAACAGATTCATAGGTTGGGTTTTTTTTTTTTTTTTTACATGTCAACATCAATGGGTTATTTAATGCCGAGAAAATTGTTATTTCTGATAATATTTTGTTTTGTCAAAAATCTATTTCTGATAATAATTTTTCCCCTCAAAAACATATTGCTGGTTATAATTTTTTTCAAAAAAAAGTACTGCAGGTAATATTTTTTTTACTGAAAAATGTATAGCTGGTAAATTTTGTTGGTAACAATTTTTTTTTTTCCAAAAACGTATTCTTGGTAATATTTTTTTTTTTTTTGAAAAAATTTTTTTTGGAAATAGTTTTTTTTTTTTCAAAAATGTATTGTTGGTAATAAATTTTTTTCTTCAAAAATTTATTGGTGATAATAATTTTTTACAAAGTATTTCTGGTATTGAAATCTATTTTTACACTTTCACAGTGTTTTTACCCCAGTTTCAGGGTTAACTATTTGCCCATAGCTGGGACCCTAGCTACCACCTTGAGTCAGGGTGGACCTGGGAACAGTAAACAAAAATTACGCGCATATATAAAAAAATAACCTCAAAAATTTATGATCATCCTCTTCATCACATAATGAGGCAGATAGATTTTTTCAATATTTAAATAGTCTCCACTCCTCTTTACAATTTATGATGGAGGTGGAGAATAATATGTTACTATTCCTGAATGTGCTGGTTGAGAGAACTATCCTCACCAGCATATATAGGAATCCCACTTTTACCGGGTTGTATCTCAGTTGGGAATCTTTTGCTCCTAAGTCTATGAAAAACACTTATCATGCATTGATGATTTGTTCAGAGTGTAAGCTTGTTGCTGAACTTAGGGAAATTACCAATATCTTTCTCGACAACAGCTATCCAGAAGATGTTATTAAAACAAACATTAGGCTTAAAATTTCTAAGTTTAATGAAATTAAAACATTTGGTCTACCTGTCTTGCCTACATGAGATTACCCTAAATTGGCTCCTTTAGTCAATTTTGCACTGATAAGATCTCCTCTACTATCATGCACTGCTTCAATTCTTTAGTAGTACAGAACATCTTTTCTATTAGAAGTGATTTCCCATCTGTCCATAAGGATGTCTTGCCCACCAATCAACAAAGTTCTGTTATTTATCATTTTAAATGTTGGTGTGAGGCTGACTATGCGGATAAAACTATCCAGTGGCTGGAGGTACAGATGGCACAACACGTGCCTGGTTTTATAGGTAGATATGTTCCATTAGCATCTGGGAACTCACAGGTGCTATGGGTCTGCTATAGGAGAGCATTTAATGAGTTCTGTCACTTGTTGGTCCAATTATTTAGTGGATTTCTTCACTCTACTGCACAGAGCTTGGATGAAACACCATCTTAATATCTTGGAGGCAGTTGTTATCAGCACGTCTTGATCTGACTGTGCAGACATAGGGAGCTGAAACAAATTGGCACTCTTCAGCAAGTCTTTTTCTTGTTCTGAGCAACTTTAGACTTTTTTTCTTTTCCCTCCTCTACTCGCTTAATTCTATTGCAAGGAGATTTGTTCCCTTTCAGTAGTTTCTTAATTCTGATGATTTTTCTTCTGACAAAGCATTGGACAAAACATACCTTAAAATTTCTATTTTTAATTAAGATGATAATTTAGTATCAGAATTTTTGATTAATAAAATGTAATACATAAAACATACATAGAATGAAATACACACATGTGTGTGTGTGTGTGTATATATATATATATATATATATAAACACAAAAACACATACAATCAAAACATCAATATATTAACCTTTAACATTTTTGAGGTGATTTTGTTTGCAAAGCAAAAATTTTATCCTGCCACTGCAAGTGATTCAGATGAATGAATGATAGTGTGTTTGAATTTTGCAGTTGTGTTGCCATATCCTACTATAGCAACAGAATGACCATGACTGAAATCATGTAGTTCAGTAGAGGAGCTTTGAAAAAAATGCAGTGTAAAGGAAGGTAGTGAATAATACAGTGTGTTAAAGGTTAATAAATGCCTTTTATGTTATTTTTAATTATTTGTTAAAATAAATCTGACCCAAAATATGATGTTCTACCTAAACAACATTAAAATCATCACCAATGGATTTCTATCATAATATTTATTTCCTATGTATTTCCATATATGCTTTTATTATTTGCCATGACTCTCTATATGCAATCATTAGAATTAAAATGTTTTGAATCAAAATATATCTAGTGAGCTTATATTTTTATATATTACTTTCAAACAAAAGTAAGAGCTCCTTCATTCTGATTTTAGCTGGAAAAAACAATTTTTGATATTGCATTCTGAACATTTCACTGTAAAACTCCCCAGGAATAGAAATGTTTATTTATTAGGCAAATGATATGAAATATTATGTTGTGTCAGAAGTAATTTCTGTTCTTGGAAACCAATTATAATGACAAAATGAAATCTCCTAGCTGTTCATGTAATATGTCATAACAGGTGATGAAAAATGAGTTACATACAATGTTCAGTGGATTGACAAGAATAAATTTCACAACCAATCTCAAAAGCTGAGCTCCATCAAAGAAAGTTAATGTTGAGCATGTGGCATGATCATTTAGGTTATTATTCATTAAGAGAACTTAAAATACAATGGAAGGCTAAATCCACATTTATATGTCCACCAGTTTCAAAATTCAGCGATTTAATTTGTACAGAATTTGTATGATAAACATTTCCATTTTTGAGAACCAGTTGTAATAAGTAATTAGTAATCATACTAATGAAAAATATATCATCCTAACTACTAATCATATTAATGACAAATTTATCATCCTAACTACTAATCATGTGGCAGTTAAGAATAGATTTGGGCTACACTAACATATCTTAATTTTTAAATGGCAGCATACACAGTGGATGAAAGGAAAAATGTTGTTTTCTTTCCATGACAATGCAAGGAAACGTACAGCAAGAATAACACAGGAAAAAATTTTGAAACTTTATTGGTCTGTTTTAACTCCACCCACCGTATTCACCTGACCTTGCACCAACTAATTATTACCTTTATTCAATTGCTGCAAAATGCATTGATGAGGAAAACTTTCTCTAATGAAAACCACATTCAAGATTTCAACAAAAAATATTTTTCACACCAAAACTGTAGAATTTTACTCAAAAGGTATCCAAGTTCCTGATAAGTGGCAACAAGTTATATTGCAAATAATGGTGAATATATACATGAATAGAACGTAATTATATTTTGTTTTTTGAAGAATGAAGTTGATAAACTAAAATGGAAACTATTTACAACTTCAGATAATATGCTGAATATGCAGGGAGAGTAAGAAATTAAATCTGCATTTATAAAAATTTTAGGAATAAAGAATGCGTTACAGAAGTTTATAATGACTGAAATTAGAGAAAATATGAAACAATCAATGATTCCAATTTAGTTTTTAGTAGGCATTTCTTAGTCATTCTAAAATTTTAATTCTGTTTCTCTATTCTTCTATGTTGTGTCTCTACCATTTTTCTGTCATTTTGTGTGTTTCTTTCTCTCGCTCATATTCCTTAGCTTCTATTCTGATATCTGTTGCCATGGCAGTCACTGGCAACAAGCACCTGTCAGAGTTGAGAATATAAACAAGGCTTGGCTACATCATTCAGGTCCTTCACCATGGTTGCAAGAGAGACTGACAGTGATGGAAATGGAGGTAGTAGTCACTGTCATGTGAGAAGGACAGGAAATCAGAGTGACAGTGGCCACGGCTGCTCAGAGCATTGTACTGCCATAGAGAATGATGGCTACAGATGGCCAATGACAATAAGAACTTTAAGACCACCACCCACTTTAATTCTATCCCCTCCTGTTCCCCCTCTTCTTCGAACCTCCCACTTCTCTTTTTTTTTCTCTCGGCTTGTGTAAGCCCTTTTCTTTTTCAGCTCTCTATCTCTTTCTATCTTATCATTAACAACTCAAAAGACAGATTTGTTTGTCCTTGTCAGGACAGAGGAAAAGAGAGAAGAAAGAAAAGAGCGATGTTTACCAAACATGGTCTGAGGAATCGATAAATGGAAGCAGGGAGGTTAGGAAACTTAAAGAAACAACTAGAAAGTCAATAGAAAAGAGTGTGCAGATGTGGGGAGAGGGGATGAGGGCAAATAAGAGATTAAATTGAGGGCAGTTAGAGGAGAGGTAAAAAGAGAGAGAAAAGATTACAGGACATAACCTGTGACACGGATAATAACAAAAGCATCTTAGAATTTAGCACAACATTCACCTGATATCTGTACATCTATTATATATGTATCAAGACTGGTATGGCCCTATGTATCTAGTTTTTTTCTAGTTAACAAAGTCAGAGTTCAAGGACTTTTGACAAATAGGCAGAATATTTATCACATGGTCAGTAATATCTTTGTAAAAAAAAATTTTTTTTTCTTTTAATTCTTTCAATTTATGTAGGGAAGACATAAAACAGTATAATATCTCTGATTGAAATATACATGCAAGTTAGAAGACAATGAAAGATGTGAAGAGAACAATAAAAAACAAAATAAGAAAGAAAACTAAA